>APFE031118783.1:0-16021 GCA_000404065.3 Pinus taeda | reverse complement strand
CTCCCTATGGTCGAGCACCTAAAGGTCCGAACTCCATTATCAAGTCTTGTTGTCCTCTTTCATGATTTATGTGTTTCTCCTCTTCTCTCATGTGCACATTAAGTCTTCTATGTTAAGCTACAATTTATGCATGTAATTCTTTAACACATCTATAAGCAAAAGATATTGGATCATATCATGTCCTTTAGGCCGAAATGATCACTAGAGGTTAGGCCGACTTCTTCTAGCATGTTCTTCCCTCATTGTAGGTCATCTTGAAGAGGATAAGTGACAAGGTCTTGGAGGATAATTTGCATAGACAAGTTTGACTCTATACAAAGTGTAACATGACTTTATTACATGACAATGACTCTATCATTTTATGACTAGATGACAAATAATTCCTAAAGACTCTTAATGGGAGTCTTGCTCAAATAAAATATCTTGCTCATGAAACCCATCAAGCAAGCATTACAATAAATTTATTTTTCTTCTTTACATCTCATTACATAACATCATGATTACACGTCATTATGAAGACCGAACCTAGTTACACTTTTCAACAGGGACTTCACGATGGTCTACCCTTCAACAATGGGCTTCAGGATGTGCCAATGTCTCCTAAACTCCAAATGGGGTTAATCAAATATCCTATTAGGTGGTTTCTACTTCTAAAGGGGATAATATATTCAAGGTACATCCTTCAAAAGGTGGTGGCATGTGATAGATAGGTGAATGAAGTAGGGGATGACAAGGGGTAGCCCTGGGCCACCTGCTAATGTACAAGGGTAGCTAATAAAAGGAAAGCCTACACTTGGGTTTATAATGTATAGGAGGGAGAAATTGTGGAACATGAGGCGTCCTAGCCTTGATTTTTCCACCCTTCTTTATATGCCTTTTGCCTTTTTATGATTTTCTTTGATTAACTGCTCAGGGCTCAAGGGGGAAGAGCATGATGTATAAGATATAGCAGCGAATATCCCCTTTTAAGGTAGGGCGGTTCATTGTCTACTAGGGGTTGGGAAAATCATGGGTTCCTATATGATGAAGGAAGTTCATAGAACTAGTAGGAACCAAGGTGATGGCCATGATGATCGGGCAGAGCTCATGTATTGGCTTTTGCCCACGTGATAAATGTGTTTGTCTCGACCATCTTTTGCATTTTGTGGTACATTTCCCTGTTGAATGTGGCCAAATATGCTTTTATCTTTCTATTTAGCTGTATCAACCTCTAAGCATCATTCCAAGCCATGACCCAAGGTGTGGGCAAGGGGAAGGGGCGAGCTAGCCCTATGTGGACCCAGTGGAGAATGTGGACCCAGGTGGGAGAGATGATGAATGGGGTAATAATGAGTGGAAAGGGGATAATGTATGCAGATAAGAGCGGGACCACGCAACCAAAATCGGGTTTTCCCGTGAAATACCATCCCTAAAGCCAAATGGTCAATGAAAGAGATCCCACAGAACTAGAATGCAAGGTTATATCCAAAAGGGGTATAGGGGACAAGGGCACAGACCTAACCAATTCTTTCTATTGAATCCCCCCATTAATCCATACCCAGAAGTGTCCATGATAAGAAAACTACAATACTCAATTACCAAATGACGAGGCATACCTTTAGGTTCAGGAGGCCTACCTTCAAACATATGATCATGGTAGATGGGTGAGGGACCACATGGTTGGCTCAGGCGGCGGAGAAAACGCACAATGAGCTAGTTGGTGGCTGCAAGGGGCTACTAGTTGTCGGTTGAAGACCATCTTGGAGAAAAAAATTCTCCTAGGGATATCACCCACAAAATGGTGGGTAACAAGTCACAATTAGAATAGGCATCTAACTTAAAATTAACCAAGGTTTTGCATTTTCACCTAGTTGATAGGATTTGCACTTCATTTAGGTTAGTGAGGCATTTAAGCAGCGATTATCCATCCAGTTAATTGGCATTTAATTAATAATAAGCAAAAAGTTGACTCCATAAGGCACTAGTCTCACAATTCAATCTAGTCTAGTCTTTTAATCTTGCTTAATTTAACCAAGTAGCCAAGCCACTCAATCTTATCTCTCGGACTCGTTGGTTTCCAACTTGTCCTTCGTCTTCACATTTCCATAGGGACTACCCCCCATAGCCTGCTATTGGGAGACAGCTAGATCGGAGAGGTCGGGGATCAGGGTGACAACCCCAACCTAAGTCATTGTCGTAGTGTCTATAAGATCTAAGCCACAAAAAGCATGATCAAAACTTATAGAAGCTAATTTGATCTCATACTTTGTATTACATGAATTCACACAAAGTACATGGCCTGCATATATAAATTTGCAACACTAAGAACTCACACATATACTATTGAATAGAGCATCAACAAAATATGATGGGTATTTGCACAACAGTATACCCCTACAACAAACATTGTTAGCTTCTCTGCAACCTTTTTTTTCTTTTGACAGAAATGGTTATGGAGTATTTATATTCATCTTGGCCTGAATGCCGAAAATTTGATTACATTGAGGATGTCTATATCCTGTTGCATCTCACTGCTAAGAATGAGAATGTAGCTGAAGCTTGAAGACTTCTTCCTTGATAAGGAATCTATAGATTCGATTTCAGAGATTTTTCCCCACTTGAAGATACAAACAAATTTATTTAAGAGCAAGCAGTAAAACATGGCAATAATCAGCTTATGGGATGGGTTCCCATGATTCTTCTTCATCTTTCATCTTGACCCCGGCAGAGAGGAGGGCAGCTTTGTTAGCTTCAATGTCCGCCTCTTTTTATGAGTTCTCAGCACATGGCGGTAATTCAACTTCTGAAAAGCGTTTTCCAAGCCCTTAATTCTAGATATCAGCCTTGCTAGTTTAAGATCCAAAGCTGGGGAGTTGGAAACCATTGCGTTTATAATGATCTGGGAGTCACCTATAACATTAGCTTCACTTATATTTAAATCTTTGAGGATCTCGAGGCCTTGAAAGAGGGCCAAAGCCTCAGCTTGAATGCTGGATGAATGTCCAAGCCCCCAAGCAAAGGAATAAATTTTTTCCCCAATTGGAGTTACAACAACACCTCTTGCACCAGCTTTTCCCGGATTGCCCTTTGCTACCCCATCAAAAAAGAGAGAGTACCTTGAATGCGATTTGAGCCAGTCTTGAAAGTCAGTTTCAGATTTCCTTATTTGCCAGTCTTTAAGAGGAGGGACGTTTCTAACTGGTGATTGAAATTGCAAGTCAAGGAATGATCCCCAAGCAATGTCCTATTGGCTGAGATTAGAATCATCTTATATATCAGTCAAGCACTCCTCTAAATGACATTTGATCTTGATTTCTAAGGCCTTGTGATTTTGATTAGTATTTCTGAAAATTCTTCTGTTTCGTTCTAGCCATATCTGCCAACAAATAACCTTTGGGAGGGCAGCCCATGCAGATTTGATTATCTGATTTTTAGGAGGTGGGCCAGGATATCTAATTGCCCAATTAGAAAAAATATCAGCAGTGGAACAAGGAAGCAATAAGTTGGGATCCAAATTGTGAATAAAGGAGAACCAGATCTACTTAGAGAAGTTGCATTCAAGGATTAAATGGACTGTTGTTTCTGCATTTTCGCTGCACAGCGAGCAGATGGAGGGACCGTAGAACACTTTCCTTTGCAATATGTCATACGTTAGGATTTTGCCATGGCAAAGAAGCCAAGCAAAGAAGTTGACTTTGGGCTATGAAGGAAAACGCCAGACACCCTACCAAGGTGCTGGGTCGGGGGGGGCGAATGGCCTCTCAATCAACTTGGGATATCCCATGGAGACAGCGTAGCCTCTGGCATTCGGCCCCCAGCCTTTCAAATCTCTTTTCCTCATGTGCGTGGGCGCCAAGCCATGAAGGAGGTCAAGCAGCGTGGACCATTCGTTGATCAGACGAGCCGACACCTCAATACATTTCCAACCTACCCAAACAGAATCGCTCCAAAGAGAAATATCCCACAACGAACACAGCCCCTCTCTATCCATCCAGCATCGCAGCACTCCAATGGAGGCTCTGTCTTCAATTGGGTCCATATTCATGATTTTATCAGTCCAAATGTTGATCTTTTTGCCATTTCCTGGGATCCAGTAGGAGTGCGCATTGATTAAAGGAGCAGCTTTAACATACAGTTTAAGGAAAGATGAGTTAGGCAAATGAATCACACTGTCTGAACAGCTAGAACGAGGACCTCTTAAATACTTTTTCCAAAGAGCCAATTGGGCCCAGCCAGGCTTGGGCGCAATGATCCTCCAGATAATCTTAGCTGCCATAGCCACATTCTGCTGATAGAGGTTTTTGAAATTCAAACCACCCTCCCACAATGGCTTGGAGATGGTTTCCCAACTGATAAGGGGAATCTTGTTTTCATTCTGTTTTCCTCCCTTCCAAAAGAACCTCCGCATGAACTCTTCCATTTTTTTTAATATGATTGCCGGAGCGAGAAGCCCAGCAAATTGAAATAGAGGGAGGCTGGTGAGCACAAATTTAATTAGGATAGATTTGCCAGCAGTGTTGAGCCAGGAGTAACCCCAGGGTTGGATCCTAGTCTTGAATTTTTCAAGCTGAGGGAGCTAGTCTTTGCTTGCAGGTCTCTTATGAAAAACAAGAAGGCCCAAGTATTTGAAAGAGGTCTAAGAAGAGGAGGCTGCAAAACCCAAACATCTAGAAATAGCGGAGAGCAATCTGGGCGAAGTGTTCCAGCTGAAGATGTGACATTTGTTCTTATTTACAACGCTGCCTGAGGCCTCATTGAATTCATCCAAAACTGCTTTAAATTTAGAGGCATAGGAAAGAGAGGCAGTACCCAAAAGCAGTGTCATCCGCAAATAAGGCGTGATTTATGTTTTTGACCCCTCTTGCAATACACAGTCCATTAATATCTTGATCTTGCATCTTTTTGTCTAACAGGAAGCTGAGAACAGAGGCTTGGATGACAAATAGCAGAGGGGAAAGAGGACACCCCTGGCTAAGCCCTCTCGAAACTTCGAAAAAATCAGTGGCTCTTCCATTTACAAGAGGAGCAATCCATGGCTCCGAGATGCATGCCCGGATCCATTTAATGAAGTTTGCTCCAGAACCAAACTTGCTCATGACTTTTAAAAGAAAGCTATGATTTACTCAATCAAAGGCATTTGCTAAATCGAGTTTAATCACCATACCTTGTTCCTTTCGAAGAAGACTTGAATGAATTGCCTCTTGAACAAGGGTGAAGTTGTCCACGATCTGCCTTCCTTGGATGAAGCCTCCTTGATTCTCCGGAATTATTTTGGGAAGAACGAGCTTCAGTCTATTTGCAATTACTTTGGTGATTAACTTGTACCCAGTATTGCATAAGGAAATCGGACGGAATCTGTTGAAGTTGTTGGCGCCTTTTTCCTTGGGAATGAAGGCTAAGAAAGCGGAGTTTGTGTTGCCTCCTATTTTCTGGGTATTTTGAGACTTTTGAACAATTTTGAGAAGATCCTTTTCAACAATCGGCCAACAAACTTGGAGAAACCTGGTAGAGAAGCCATCCGGCCCAGGGGCCTTATCTGGATCCATATCAAAAAGGGCCTTTTTAGCTTCATCTTTAGTGACTTTGGCCTCAAGGATCTCGTTCATACGAAGAGAAATTGCAGAAGGAATAATGTCTAACAGATCTGAGTATTGGTGCGGCTCCTTATCTTCACTATACAAGTTTTGAAAGTGAGAAAAGGCTACTTTCTTAATGTCTTCAAAATCCTTGTGAGTGTCGTTATCCTCCTTAATCTCAGATATAGTGTTGATGCAATTCCTGGCCTGGGCTTGTTTGTGGAAAAAAGAAGTGTTCCTATCCCCTGCTTTGAGCCAAAGGTTTTGAGATTTTAATCTCCAGTATTCTTCTTCAGCAAAGCAGGCCTTATGAAAGCACTGTTGCAGTTGAGCCTCTTGATCTAACAGCCCCTCTGTGACTATAGTGTTCTCCATATGAGTTTGATGAGAGGCAAGAGAGGCTTTAATGGCTTTTCTTTCTGTATTAGGGTTGGACAGGGTTTTGACCCATCGTTTTAGAACTCCTTTTACCCTTCTAAGCTTTTCCTCCCAGATAAAGAAAGGAGATCCTTTGACAGGCTGACTCCAACAATCCTTGACTGTTTGCATGAAGTCTGGCTCCTTGACCCAGAGGGGACTAAATCTAAAGGGAATAAGACCCAGATCAAGATGGGCTAGGAGCTCTAGCTTTAAGGGCTTATGGTCCGAGATGCTACTAGCAAGAATGTGCATTATGGGTTCTAAACCTAGTAACAGATAGGAGCTTTGAATGAAAAATCTATCTAATCTGGCAGCAATATGACTAGGGCCCACTCTTTTGTTAGACCAAGAGTACTTACCGGAAGAAGGTTTAATATCCAACAAGTCCCAGTCCTGCATAAGATCCTCCACCCATTCCCTTGCCAGATCTCGGACTGCGCTGCCTCCCCTTTTTTCAGACAAGTGAAGAGTAAGATTGAGGTCTCCAGTAATAATTATATTTTCCAAGTTTATCAAGTCTGCTTGGTGCCTTATAAAATCCCAACAATCCTTTTTTTCCCCAACATTGACAGGAGAGTATACATTGAAAAGGCAAAAGATTTCCTTAGTATCCAGATTCTGCATTTTCAGCAGCAACCAGTGAGTATTACTAGCCTCAAAGGTGACTGCAAATTTGTTTGCGTTCCATAGAGTACCAATCCCTCCCGAGGCGCCCCGGGCAGAGATTGCTCTTGCTTCACTTTTAAACCAAAGTTTCTTGCTTGCTTACAGGAAGACTATGTCTTCCAGCTTAGTCTCCTGGACAAGAAGTATGTTTGGAGTTTTTGTTCTTATTAAGCTTCTCATGGCTTCTTCCTTAACTTTACTCCGCATACCTCTGCAATTCCAGGAGATGACCTTCATTATTTATGTTTCTGGTGGGCTCCCTTGGAGCCTTGGGGCTGATTTTTCAACATCCTAGGCTTTGAGGCTAGCAGTTTTTCTAGAGTTGGCTGGCTGCCCTGTAGCTTGTCTTTGTAAGTCTCCTACTCTCTTTTTTCCCTGTCAGTTTTACAGCCTCTTGTAGATCTTCTTACCGAGGTTTGGGACTCTCCTATTTCTCCTTCCTCCTCTGACTCGTCCGTTTCCTGCTCTTCTTCCTCATCTTCTAAAGTCATACCTTTGGGATCTTCAGCACTTGTTCCTTTAAGGGAGGCTGATGGAGTACCTTTGCTTGGAGAAACTGGTTTTTGGATCTCGATCTCCTGAGTAGCTTCTGTCTGCTGGTTTAGCGGATCAAATTTGTTTTCTTGCGCCTTTTTGGGTGGGGGCCATTGAACATTAGTCTGAAGAGAGACTTTTCCAGAGGGTCCTCCTTGTTTTTGCCCTTTGTGATTGATTTTTGCTCGCTTGACTTGATTCCAACCCTCTTCATTCCCTTTCTCTAGCTCTGCGTTGGACGGACAGTTTCTAGCAAAGTGTCCATGAACATGGCATTTCCTACATTTGAATGGCAGTTGCTCATAATCCAAGATCTGCACATAAGACCAGCTGCTGACTTTGATTTTGATTGCCTCTGGGAGACCCACCTCTAGATCTACTTCTACGCAGATCCTAGCACAGTTGTACTGATCCTTGTTATTTGCCCGATCTATGAATTTCCCGAGAGTGTTGCCAATGTGTTTCAAGGAATCCCAGTTCCAGCAGTGAACTGGCAGATTTGGAAGACGAACCCACACCGGGACAGCCTTGGGAACATCGACAGCCAGATCAAAGTCCGGAGTCCATTTGTTCAGATAGAGGCCCTGAGAGCCCATGAAATACGGCCCATTTTGGAAGATCGGATCTTTGTCTTCTTTGGAGGAGAATTCGAAGAGGAAGTACCCTCGCCCAAGAAAGTAAGAGGTAACACTTTGCTTGATCAAAGGAGCCTAGTTACTGTTGACCCATTGCCCAGTAGTTTTCGGAGAAGGCCAAAGTCCCGTGAATTGGCCAATGAGACCACGATCAGCCAGAGATAAAGCTACTTAAATGGGGGTCTCTGGAGGCAAAGAGATCTCAGGAATTTCATCGAGCTTCTTAACGAATTTTGTTGCTTCGCTTCTTTTCTTCTGAGGCAAACCTGCAAGAAGCTGGTTGAAAACGTCAATGGCAGGAGTAGAAGGCGGATCTTTAGGAGGACCCTGCATCTCCATAGGATCAGGCCTGAGGCCAGCCACTGCAGGGGCAACCATGCAGCGGAAACTCAAGTGCAGCTCCGAACACGCAGAGAGGGCCAACAGTAGAAACCCTAGCCAGTGATTGTCACAACCCAAATTTTCTATCTCCAGCTTCTCTGCAACCTTGCAATCACTACCTTAGATCAATAGCTACACCTTGCATAAACTCTGTTAGCCACTCTACTCCAACCTCAGCCTCTTGACAACAAACACTAACTCAACACTCTGCTCATTACAACCAAAGTATCTCGTCACAAGTCCTTTGCTCATACAGCAACATACAAACAGCGTGTTGACTCAACAATACAAAGCCTTCTCAATACGTCTAGTTGTAGCATACAAATTATAAACTCTGACTTCATACATTAAGCTACAACCATATAAATTATAGGCCATATCACATCAATGTGTAGAGGCTACAGGCATACAAATGTTATGACAACAAAACTCTTAACAAAGCCTCTCTACCACGTATACTCTATCCCAACCAGTAGCAATTAATCCCTGCAAACACTAGTAAGATTAATCATGACAAAACACCAACATTTTATTGCGATGGAAGCTTTTTGTCCATACTTTGGCACCAGACTTTCAAAACACTACTACAGGGGATGGATCCATGTGCTCTGCCTCAAAGCTTTGCTTAGTTCAATCACACTAGCAAACATACTCTATCACAATTAACCAATTGGTACAACATAGAAAATTCTATCTCTGCAATGCGCACTTCATTCGCATGACTGCTACGGGGATCGACTTTGTCCAAGCACCAAGTATATGCCTTGACATCAATCACTCTTCATGCACAAACCATGCACACTTACACTATCAAATGCCTTAATGCATTGTCCCTTTATCGCAATTTGTTACTCCTTGCGCTATGCTATAGATATTCAACACACTAGCTCTGCACGCACACATCCAAATATCGTGCACTTCCTCAAATATATTTTCATCATTGCACAATGTGCACTTAGAAATACTTTAGCACAAAAACACTCACCATCAATCTATCCCTTTTTCACTCCATTTGCACTGGTGTATGATGTACATTATTAGCTCTGTGATTCTATGTGCGCCTATTTCAAAAACTCATGCCACTCACAATGCAATCGTTTTTCATCAAATTAACTATGCATACCATCCAACATTTTGTTGCTAAATGCTTTGTGTTGATTTTTGGTAGCATCAGATGTGCTCTAGCCATGAAATTTGGTGGAGAGGCTAAGGCGCATGAGATCTCCAAGACCCAGAAATCGTTTGGAGAAATTCCACCAAGATGAAGAGATATTAAAACTAATTAATATCTTTAATGGGTTCCTAAGTCTAAACTTAGGAAAATTAAATTATTAATTTGTATTAATATAAAATGGGTGAGAAAGTTCTAAGAGACGAGGATCAAGCCAGATCTAATCTTAGTTGTTGATTAGGGACTTAATATCGGTCATTGAATCGTCAACAGAAAAAGTATAAGAGGAGGTTTGAGGGTCAGTTGGACACACACCAAGAGAGATCAAGAATTCGATTTTCTGGGGTTGGGATTGCTGAGGAAATGGAGTTAGTGATCAGTGGCAATGAGGGGCAGTTCAACAAGGGATTTCGATCCAAGGCTGAAGAATACATATTAGAGAGGCAGTAAAGAGCCAGAAGAGGCAACAAAGAGCCTAAGAGGGTTGACACAAAGGCTAAGGAGGCCAGTGCAGAGGACACAGAAGCCACAGAGGCAGATGCAGAGGACACAGAGGCTGACGCAAATAGCACAAACGGTTGTAGAGGCTGACACTAAGCTGAAGAGGCTGCGCTGAGGAGGTTTTGTGGGGTAGACTGAGAGGAGATTAGCCGAGAGAGAGTGATGCAATTCCAGAGACGGTGATGCAGCTCCAGAGCAGTGCTTGGAGCAACTTTCGCTGTCCAGCACAAGGAACAGTCAGAGTCACTATGGGGTTGATCATCTGATTGTTGATTTGCCGAAATATCTATCTTCAGAGAGAGGTACTACTGCCAAGGATATTCTCTGAAGGGTGAGCCAATTTTGGCACCCTAGTTGTATTCAGAAATCTGCTTAATAAGAAAACCCTCATAAATGTTGCACTGGTTTTCCCACATTAATATTTCTCTGGAGAGAGGTACTACTGCTAAGGATATTCTTTGAAGGGTGAGCCATTTCTGACACCCTAGTTGTATTCAGAAATCTGCCTAATAATAATAAAACCCTCATATATGTTGCAACAGTTTTCCCACATTAGGTTTTTCCGGGGACAATTGTCCAAAAATAACGATGTCCCTTGTGTTGTCTGAGTTTATTTTAGTTGTTGATTTGTATATTTGTGAAGGTTGCAATTGTGTTTAATTCGATGTTTATGTTATTAAAAAACTTGTTAATGTAAAGAACAAGTAGGAGATAGTAAACCAGATATTGCAGTAGGGGTTTTTTAAGTGTTAGATTCAGAAATTTTCACATGGTATCAGAGGGATTGCAAATCAAAGAGGACTGAAGACACCTGCAGAAGAAATCTGAAAATTTGCAGCAGAGAAACAGTTGTCCCGAGAGACAGCATTGTTCCAAAGTTGAAGAGGCAAGAGGAGGAGTGACGCGTTGCAAAGAGGGTGACGCAGAGACTCACGCAAAGCCTAGGTAAGCATTCTTGGGCAAGAGAAGGGCTAGCGCAGAAGCAGAGAGGGGCAGAACATGCTCACGCAGAGCCACGTCATCCTTCTCAGCCAGGAAAGATTGACGCAGTTGGTCGGGAGGAGCAGATTCAGCGCAAGCCATGATTATGCCGAGCCTGAAGGGCTCAGATTCTTCAAATTATATGAATTAAGATATCTATAATTTTGTTTCATTTAAGCATATCGATATGATTAATGAGATAGAAATAAAACAATGATTACAATTTCAATATGAAAGCCAATAACATGAGAAGGACATGACCAAGTATGTTATACTGTAGATAACAACATATATGAGCTATACAGAAATTGTTTATTTTATATATATTGATGCAAATGTTATAATATATGGACAAGTGTTTACGTTGCAGATAGCATTGTTACCGAAATGACCACGTGATGACAAAAACTTCAGTACAATTAAGGCTCAATGAGATTTCATCATAGGGTGTTGACCCTAGTCCCACTAGGAGGGGTGGAGGTATTGCCCACCATTTATCCTCCAAAACCTGGAGTCATGGGAGGACTGTGTGAATCACGCTCCCCTAGACGTGTGATGATGACTATTGGATGCCTACTGGGAAATCAGTTCAATATAGTCGACGTATGACCCTTGAGGTTTATGAATGGTTAGATCAGTGTAACTAACGCCATGACATATTCCAGTAGAGGACAGATAGGATGGGAGCAGAAGAGATTAGCAAGGATAGGATGGTTTTGGAATAGCTTGGGAACCCAACTGAGATAGGGTATAACTATTAAAGTTGAAAACCTATAAATGTTCAAAACATAATTTTTATAGTGTCCTCACATTAAACATAAATTATATTAATCATTAAATAATTACTAATATATTATATAAAAACCTAAATTCGAGACGAAGTTTGCTGAAGGAGGAGTGTATGTAATGACCCATCTACCAGTATAGACGAAATGTGAATTATTAGCATGCAGACGATGCATGCATATGATAGCTACACATGCATGTGTCCCCTACACTGCACTAGTAGTCATATTAAATTATAAAGACATTTTAAGCATAGGATAAATGATGTAATTGTTGAAGATATTAAATAAATATCTAACTCACAAAAAATAATATACAGGAATATGTATTTTAGTATGTGTTGTTATCATAATAAGTAACCATAGAACATTATCCAAAGGTTCTAAATTTTAAACTACTAAAGTTTTAAAAGGAGTTATATTGTTATAAAAGAAGTAACTTTATACTAAAGGTTAAACATTAAAAGGTATAATATAATAAAATATTAACTAAATAATAACAAAAGCACAACGTAAGTGATGAGTGTCAATATAAATCATGACTACCTCTTTAATTCAC
The DNA here is from genome assembly GCA_000404065.3 of Pinus taeda. Taxonomy (NCBI): domain Eukaryota; kingdom Viridiplantae; phylum Streptophyta; class Pinopsida; order Pinales; family Pinaceae; genus Pinus; species Pinus taeda. The sequence continues at coordinate 3,833 of APFE031118783.1, read as the reverse complement.
AGTAAGGAGCCACGTAATAAGACAAGGGGCACACAGCCAAGGCAATGAAAGATGAATAAGCAGTGGTTCTAAGAAATAGAAGCAGAAGGGAGTAGGACTGAAAGGGAATATTTTGTTGCTTGGGAGCACAGTATTGAGGGGAGGAAGGAGAACAATTTTAACACAGAAATACAGACAGAAAGGAGTCTTGATTGTACTGGAGTTTTTGGGCACGGGGAATCAGATTACTTCGATTGGAAAGCATTCTGAGACTGAGTACCTAGCTTGTACCCAGTTCGGCAGGGAGGTTTTGGTCATTTTGGTAACACAACCGGAACAAGATTTGCAGCAAAGCAGACAAGTTGGTATTACTAAGATAAATTGTTTAAATTTTGTATTTAAATTACATATTCTGGTATTTTATGAACAAATTATTGTTAAACCCTCTTAAGTTTTGAATTTAGGGCTCTTACACGGAGGATCAATGTGATGCGTCTATGTTGAACTGTTGCTAGAGCACATTCCTCGCTAAGGAGTGTTGTTTTTTGATAGCATCGGATGTGCTCTAGCCATGAAATTTGGTGGAGAGGCTAAGGCACATGAGATCTCCAAGACGAGAAATTCCACCCGAATGAAGAGATATTAAAATAATTAATATTTTTAATGGGTTCCTAAGTCTAAACTTAGGAAAATTAAAATATTAATGTGTATTAATATAAAATGAGTGAGGAAGTTCTAAGAGACGAGGATCAAGCCAGATCTAATCTTAGTCGTTGATTAGGGACTTAATCTCGGTCGTTGAATCATCAATAGGAAAAGTATAAGAGGAGGCTTGAGGGTCAGTTGGAGACACACCAAGAGAGATCAAGAATTCGATTTTCTGGGGCTGAATTTGCTGAGGAAATCGAGTTAGTGATCAGCTGCAGTGAGGGGCAGTTCATCAAGGGATTTCGATCCAAGGCTGAAGAATACATATCAGAGAGGCAGCAAAGAGCCAGAAGAGGCAGCAAAGAGCCTAAGAGGACTGACACAGAGGCTAAGGAGGCTAGCGTAGAGGACACAGAAGCCATAGACGCTAACACAGAGGACATAGAGGCTGACGCAGAAGTCGTAGAGGCTGACGCAGAAGCCGCAGAGGCTGACGCAGAAGCCGCAGAGGCTGACGCAGACAACGCAGAGGGCTATAGAGGCTGACATTGGGCTGAAGAGGTTGCGTTGAGGAGGTTCTGTGAGGCAGACTAAGAGCAGATCAGCCTGGAGAGGGTGACACAGTTCTAGAGCAGTGCTTGGAGCAGCTTTCGTTGTCCAGCACAAGGAATAGTCAGAGTCACTGTGGGGTTGATCATCCGTTGCTAATTTGCCAGAATATCTGTCTTCGGAGAGAGGTACTACTACCAAGGATATTCTCTGAAGGGTGAGCCATTTCCGGCACCCTAGCTGTATTCAGAAATATGCTTAATAATAAAACCCTCATATATGTTGCAACTGTTTTCCCGCATTGGGTTTTTCCAGGGACGATTGTCCAAAAATAACGGGGTCCCTTGTGTTGCCTAAGTTTATTTCAGTTGTTGATATGTATATTTGTGAAAGATGCAATTGTGTTTACTTCGATGTTTGTGTTATTAAATAACTCGTTAATGTAAAGAACAAGTAGGAGATAGTAAACTAGATATTGCAATAGGGGTTTCTGATGTGTTAGATTCAGAAATTTTCACACTTTGGGTATAAATAAAATAATGCTCAAAATCAACCATACCTCCACAAACAGAGCATATCAACTCTTCCTTTGACCAGATCACACAATACTCTAATGATCAATGTGATCACGCATAGAGACTAGATCAGATTACTTGGACCATATTAAGACATGACTAGATCAAACAATTTATTACAACCAGATCCACCACTGATGCCTTTACACTTTTAACACCAAGTCAATGGAACTTCCTGGACCAAATCGAACCATTACAATGACCACATGACAACTTGTAGACTAGATCAATGTTCACATTTTTAGGCTCCTTTTATATGATGATCAGGTTCACACTTGATCAATCAAACTTTTCATTTTGTCTTAACACTCTGCATATGATGGCAACTAGTCTCTGCAATAGACTATTCAGAAAATGGTATCTCCCATTGATCACACTGGTCCAAAACAATGCGAGACCTCAAAGGATTCTTCCAGACCAAGCACGATTTCATCAGTCCACCATTCTTATATCCCCTGTGCCAAAACAGAAGAAAAACAAATTTATATTTACGTCGGTGCCAAAACAAATTCCTCAAATAACTCAAACACTCATGCTCAAATGTCAAATTGCTATCTTGTCAATCCACTATTCTTATATCCCTTGTTCTAGAGAAAATTCCTCAAATAACTCAAACACTCATGCTCAAATGTCGAATTGCTATTTTGTCAATCCACCATTCTTATCCCTTGTGCCATAACAAAATGAAAAACAAACTCAAATCTATAATGGATGAGCATCGGTGCCAAGACAAATTCCTCAAATAACTCAAATGCTCACACTCGAAGGTCAAATTGTGTTGCTAATTTATAGATCTCGACCCTTTAATTACCACAAGAAAAATCAACTATAATGTTTGATGGCTTTCCAAGTCAACCACAACGCATTAACTCATTTATAACAATAGATGACCAAATCCACTACAACGACTCGATCGATCCACTACACCATCACTTGATGAATTAATACGTTCACACCATTCATTGGAGACGAGATTAGCCACAACGTTGCAAACCACCTCATTCTAGCTGTCAAAACTTTACCATGGGCGATTACTGAGGTTTGTGCTCGTGATAATTTCTTTTGTGCACCTACAAGCACAGACATAGGTTATGCATGCGGACATGGACTTGCCAAAGAAAATCTGGGCTATAAAAGTGAGGTCTATTGTTTTGCCTCTTTGAACCAACGTTCATACACTTAATGAGGAAAAACGTAAAACTTTTGATCCAGATCTGCCACTGCTATTTCAGGCCATCTGCATCGATCTTGCCAAAACCCTGTAAACCAACAGACTTGATCAAAACACCATGCAACCTCACCAATTTGTTGGCATCAATGCCAACAAAATTATCTGACTAGCTGATTGTATTTGAGGGTTGAAATCAATGCCAACACCATGCTACCAACTACACGTCCCAACCCCAATGGGCAATAAGTTGCCTCATCATTAAAGGGTAATACAACTGTTATACATCATTCCAAGCAAGCTCTAACCCTTTGAGCTATGAGCAGTAATACAAAAAAAAAATCAGGCAAAAGAAAAACACATACAAGAGGGCTGGAAAAACAAAGGTCGAGTTGGTAACTCATGCATCCATGATTGCTTCCTTCTCACATCTATACACTCACGGTGTGGATCCCCATCATTTTGTTCCATTTGACCATGGCACTTGGCCATGAAGTCTTCTCCCCTCTATTACCATCATTATTCACTAACACCTATCGATTGAAGGTTGGACTGAGGAAATGTTACTTCCCCTTAGGGGCTAAAATACTTAATAGGGTTGTCCTTTAGCCACTCCCACCTAGGGAGGAAACGCCATTTCGAGTTCAAGGCCCCACTTTTGGAAGGGAAGCCTTATTTGACGTATTAAATAAATAGCCTTTTACATTCAAGCTTGGTTCACTTAGATGCAAAAATCATTGTTTTCCCTAATGACTAGTTCCTTTCGCTAGACTTTATGTTGTTATTGTCAAGTGGTTTAGCAGCCCATGATCTGGGCACCTTACCCATAGATACCTAGACCATAGAGAAGTATACTGGCACGATAGGTGAAGTGTTGAGAGCCTTGGGTCTCTAAGTAGTAGCAACACATCATA
>APFE031118772.1:0-22778 GCA_000404065.3 Pinus taeda | reverse complement strand
CAAAGCTGCAACTGATCGGATCATGGACACACAGATCAAGAACCCCCGCCAACAGAATATCCAACTGTACCGAGTTGTCAAAGCAGGCCAACTCCTTCAGCAGGGCAAGTGGTTCACCAGGGAACAGGTTCAGCAGAAGTTTCCTCATCTCATGGGGAGCTCAACGCAATGGGGACCATTGCTTCCTAAGGGGGGAGGAATGATCCAGGTGGATATTGGTGGCCACCTGCCAAGTCCACCTGGACGCCCACCATTGTCTTTCTCAGCATTTTCATTTTCCTTAATTGTAGCACAACTTACTATTTTTAGCAGTTTTTCGGGTCCTGAACTTCCGGAGCCGTTTTGAGGCCCTAAACGACGTTTTTTGGGGAATCCGGGGGCAACACGGGTCCATGGAACATGGACCGTGTTGCCCGTTCCAACAATGATAGTGCTCGAATAGATCTTTCTAATGAGCTATTGTACGCGTCAAACGGAGATCATATGCTAAAGTTACGACCCCGGGAAGTTGATGTACCAACTTACCCCCAAACGGGGCCCACAGTTTGGCGTTTCATCTCCTAGGGTTAGGTTTTGGAATGTTAAGGGTTTTTCATTGTTTCTCAACAATAAATAGGCCTTCGAGCCTCATTGTAAGTTTGGGAACAGTTCAGAGGCATGTAGCCCACACATCTCTTCTCAGAGATAGCTACCATCGCCCTAGCTAGTTTATTTCCATTTCTGATTGTAAGCATATTTCAGTATTTTCCATTAATGAAATGAAGTATTATTTCCGCTGCATATTTGTGTATATGGTTATCTCTGTAATTTGTTGCGTTCCTGTTTAAATCCAGATCAATTTGTCCAACCAAGGTTGCCAGGACTAGTAACTCAACCCAAGCAGTTACAATGCTTCCAAAGCGTTTGTCCAACCAAGGCTCCAGGAACTAATAACTCAACACAAGCTAAGGAAACATGAGAACCAACTAGAAAAATAAATAAATAAACCCACAACACCATGGATATCCTGGAAATGGCAAGGCTAGGAAAATCCACTGCCAATCCAGGAAATCCTCCATGCTAGTGATAGATCATGACCAATAAATCACATGCATGTGCCCTACATGTCAAAACTAGTGAAGAAAACATACATGCAACTTGGTACTTGAAAGAAAAACCCACTATAGTTGTTGATCCTGATGTCCACTTGTGCTTTCCTGCTCTTCCTTTGCTTTCTTGCTCCAAAAATCCAAGTATGCCACACTCTCCAAGAGTGCTCCAAGAAAACTCTAAGCCTCTAAGAGTATGAGAGAGAGAATAATGAGAGAGCTCAAAACTGAACTGACGAAGTATGAGCCAAAAGTTTACACACTGATCCTGAGAAGCCTTTTTATTAATGAGGCCTCTATTTTATTCATTTTCCATTATTTTTCTTCAATTTCCTCCTCACATGCAATCTGTGACCTTTCACTTTCCCTTTCTCCTAGTTTCCATTATTTTCATAAATAAAATGTCAATTAATGCCTCATGCCTTTCCAAAGTCTTAACTATTGCCTTTGCCAATTTCCTTAGCCGTAATAAACTGAATCAACACCCACTAGGATGTTTCTCCCACATTTTATTGATATGGACCCTCAGTCACTCCCATGACCAGCCATGCATGCCACTGAGGCCTTCCAGTTGCTCCCACAACAAGGCATGCCAACGACTGTAGACTTTTTCAGCTAGTTCTGAGCCGGTGATCCCTGATTCTAAGCCATATTTTTAGGGCTAGGTTTCAGGCCACTACCCAAAACATCATCAAACTCTTAGAAATGATAAATATCAATGGATTAAGGTTGCTAATGCAATCACGGTTACAAGTACTTGGTTTGACCCCTACTAGCCATGAGAGACATTTCGTCAAACATGTCACAAATATGTTATCTACAGGTCATAACAATAGATTTGAGCATAGGGGTCTCATACTTATATGAGATTTGTAAAGAAGCATTGATGGCTTATCACAATAGCTGTATTATCATCTATTAGGTCATATTTTCATTTTCTAATAAAAAGATGATGAGAGTCATACATCAAGCCTATCATAAAACATACTCATAACTAGCATATAACCAACATAAATAACAAGGATACAACAACCATAAAAATCACATATGAACCAATACATTTACACATGAAATACCAAGGAGAAGGGGTTCTTATTAATGAATGCATAAACCAACCAGATTTGGAACTTCCACGAACCACTCGACCATAGATTGGGTTGAACCAAATATTTCTTTTACCCAATCACCCTCATGCCATATTCCAAGCATGAATGTGGGACTCACAAAAAAACCAAGGCTTCCTCACGCTTTACCGTATATCCCACCAAGGGATTCCTAGGCCTGAACCCTCACCAATACAACCAGAATTTATGGCAATCCCGATTAGATCATTAAAGCCCTAAACAAGCATGGATGCCTCCGAATCTCTCCAACTAAACTGTGAGGAATTTGTCTATCTCAACCTCTCATATTTACCATGTGTCTCACCATTATCATCCAAGGGATTCCTAGGCCTACAAGGTCACCACCCTCTAGGATTTACCATGTATCCCATCCCGTGATTCCTAGGCCCAATCAAGGGTATTCACCTTTGATATTTACTGTGTATTCTGCCATTCGTCGATCGAGGTGTTCACAACGAGGCTTTACCGTGTATCCCATCCTAGGATTCCTAGGCCTTGTAAATAATCTTGAGACCACCCCACTCAGCTTCGATTCCATCTGACAATCCAACTCAACCAAATACAAGAGAACCCACCACACCATGGCTATTCGGAAATAGCAAGGCAAGGCTGAAAAAACACTGTCACACCTGGAAAAATCCATGCCAATGGCAATGAGAGAACCAATAACACACATGCATGTACGATGCATGCCAAATCTAGAAAGACTATCACACATACAATTCAACACCTGCAAGTAATCACGTTGTAGCCACTTGATCTTGCTCTTCCTTTGTTTGATCTTTGCTTCCCTTTTGCCTTCTTTGTCCTTCCTTTTCTTTCCTTGATCCAATGTTAGAGTGCTCCAAGAATTCTCTAAGTGTCCAAAAGCGAGAGAGAGAGTAGAGAGAGAGCTCCAAAACTGAACTGACAAAAGGTACCTACTAATCCTCAGATGTCTTTTTATTAATGAGGCCTCTATTTTCTTCATTTTCCATTATTTTCCTTCGTTTTCTCCCTCACATGCAACCTGTGACTTTTCACCTTCTTTTTCTCCTAATTTCCATTATTTTCTTAAATAAAATGTCAACTAATGTCTCATGTTCTTCCAAAGTCAAAGCCACTGCCTTTGCCGATTTCCTTAGCCATAATAAACCAAATGAACACCCGCTAGGATGTTTTGCCCAACATTCAACTTTGAATATGTGTCTGATGACCTTCGTTATTATTTTGCCTTTATTAACTTTATTACATGGATTTTTTACCAGGGTTGTTACATTCCCCTTTTTTGTTTACCTTTAAATCTACAATAGACAATAAATTATGAACTATGAGTGGCCAAGTGTTGGTTTTTGTCAACGATTTGATTTAGAGAAACTCTAAAGGTTGTGAGGAAAAATGTCAAATTAGACAAAGTCTTATTTTAAATTTGGCCACCGGAGGGAATGAGAATCGAAGCTCTAATACTAAATGTAACAATCAAACTTAGCACACAAGTAAAATGTCCAAAATACTTGGAATGTAATAAATAAATCCATTTAGAAATAATAATATATTGAATACGGTATGAAAAATGATATGATATGATAGTAGAATGGACTCCATATATATATAGGAGAGTTTCATTTCATTAATAGTCATACCTTTGAGACATGTAATTTTATTCTAATAATTATTATTTAGTAATTATTGAAAGGGGTTGGATCCAATGGTGGAAAGCAACGAGTTTTTCATGATTGGGCAAGGCTCAATTCCTATGAGGCTTAACCTAGAGCCATGGGAGCACCTTGAGGTAGTAGTCGAACTTATAGTTGCACCAAAGAAACCATATTACCAAAAAAACCATATTAAATAGTTTTGTGATCCATGCGTACATAAGTCCATCAAAACCCTTTAAAAAGCCTTACCCCTTTGTTCTTTTCAATTTTGGTGGTGAAAGATTCCACCCTATTTAACAACATCTTATCATTCGTCTCTGTTTTGGGCAGGGGTTCTATGTGAGGCAACATATTTCTTTGAAGACTAAACTCTGTTCTGGGCAACAACTTCTTGAAAACCAAACTTTGTTCTGGCAGTGAATAGCGCATTCCATGGATCGGTATTTGTTATGAAGCATTTGAAAACCATAACGAAGGCTTGATTGATTCTGTATTGGGTGACAATGAATTTCTATAATTGGTTGGATTATTGTTCTAATTTGTGATCAAAGTATCACAGTCTTCGTCCTACATCGAAGCTTTGACACAGTCGAATTTTGAAGCAAGAAAAAACAAGACGACGACTGTCTTCGCATTGGATTGGGTTTCCTGTAATCGGATCTTTGCAGCTCTGTACATCAGGAACCAAACCCGATCTTCTGTTTGTGTCTGTGACAGAAAATTACCGATTCAATCTTCTGAGGAATATTTGGTTTGTAGCCGAAGTTTACCTAAGATAGTGACATTGTTTTGTTCCTGAACCAAGTGGCCCAAGACAGGGGCACGCGATTTTATCCAACGTTGAAATTTTGAACTTTCTGAAGCAATAGTCCAAAATAATTCGGTGCAGAAGAGACTCTTGTAACTAAGTGTATTGCTTCCTTAAGCAATCGAGGGCTTTGAATCAGAATCAAAGACTAAGGAGAACCTGGATCGACCGAATAGTAGCAGAAATCTTCTGAGGTAGTGTGGGTCTTGAAGCTGATTGCGGAGGAGTGGGTCCCGACGTCATTACTAGTTTGTGTGATAGTTTGAGAACAATTGTATTCAGTTTTTTAATTAGAAATTGAATGAGACCTTAGTTGTGCATTATATATTTTATTTTCGATCATTGATATTTTGTGTATATAGCTTTCCATTGGATATAATCTGTTGAATTTTGGAATCTGTGGTGGAGATTGATTACTTGAAAAAGGTGGTAGCTTTGATTAAATGAATGATGGTATTATGTTAAACATTAATATTATGGAATATGTGAAATGACACTGCTGAATGGGTAAATGAGCAAAAGAATCTCAGAAACCCTAGTTTCTGAAACCCTGGGGAAAAGAAAAAAAAGTTCTAGATCCTTACAGTTGTATTTGGTATTAGAGTTGGAATCCTGCTATCCTGAAGGATGTGTGAAGATGGACCAACTGGAAACGATTTTTGGTAAGGAGTATGCTAAATCTTTGAGGAAGTTGGAAACGAGAGGAAACTATGAAGAAATTGCAATACTAGAACAAAGTGGATTTTACAAAATTAGAGGAGTTAGACACACAACAGAAAGCAGATTTAAGGAAATGGAACAATTTTTGGAAAGGCAGATCTAATGATAAGCCGAAGACTGTAAAACAGAGTATAGTACCTCCTTTGATAGTGTGATGACAAATTTTCCATCTACTGGGTTTCACCTTGAACACAACCCAACAACAAGGGAATGCTCCAATCACAATGTTTGGTCATGGCTCTACGAGAAGAAGACAAGTGGTCGCAGTGATCTAGTAAAAGAAAAAGGAAAGCATGATGATGATTTGCAAACACTGGATAAGGAGAAGGTACAAAACATGGTCAGCAGGCCTCTCGTCTACATGCTAGATATGGTGGAACAGTTTTTTCAGTGCCTGCATACAGTCATCAGCCAATGCATATGCAAAACATTTTTTGGAACTCTCCCTGCATGCTTGAGAACACTGGAAATTTTATGGAATTAAATGAAGAAAAACTAGAAATGGAGGAGAAAGAATTCCGAGTGTCCACTTTCACTAGCCCTGAAGGACAGGCTTGTGAATTGATAACTAAAGCTGGAAATAGAGAAATAAATAACGACATATCAACAGATAAAAAATATCTTCTTGAGACTACTATTAATGAATCACAGTCCCAAAGTGATTCTCAGTTGGATAAAAACTCATAGGAAGCCATGCACACTCAAGATAAACATGGTATGATGCATTGTGTTTGACAATCTCTCACTAGACCTATTTAAAAAAAAGGGGAGAAAACAATTTCGAGAGAATATTCACTTAGAATTAATGGGTGGAGCTTGTTCAAGAAGAAGAGAACAAGGCAGTGTAGAAGACCTCCAACAAGGTGGTTCGTGCAGGCCTAGTAGAAGAATCAACCTTAGATAGCCAATGAGCTCGTGTATAACAGTGGACATTGGCAAAGAACATGGGAAAGCTCCTCCTTTTCTAGAGTTGTCCATTCAAAAATTCTGCGAGAGTATTAGCAGATATGACTCTTTTAATATGCTTCCTGGAGATGTGAGTCAAAATATTTTTAATGAGTTGGTTCGTACTCAAGTTATCAAAAGAACTTCACTCCAAGCATTTCAAGACTGTAACCTTCAGGATGTTTTTTTGGAAGAATAACCTGATGTGGAAGATATTTGGCTTAAAATTCCTTCAACACAGGGACCGTCTCTCCTCGCGGTTGATATTTCTAGTTCAGACATGACATATTCAGGATTTTCACGATTGCAAAATTGTCTAAATTTCAGTATCTGAATCTTAACTATTGTTAATGTATTTCTGATATGCCACAGGTCTTACAAACTTGACTTCACTTAGTTTTAAAAAGAGCAATGCAATAATCAATTCTGGCTTGCGTGCCTTAACTGGTTCTGTGAACTTGACGAGCCTGGACCTGGAGATGTGCTCAGGGACTCATGGTGGATCACTGCCTCTAAAAGGGCTTACAAAATTAGAAGCGTTGAATATTGGATGGTGCAATTATATAAAGAACTAAAATATCAAGTCTCTGGCTAGGCTTACAAACTTGAAGGAGCTGCAAATTTCTCGAAGTACAGTCACTGATTCAAGCATCGTTTCTTTGAAAGGTCTGAAAAAACTTTCTTTACTCAACATGGATGGTTGTCCGAAGATTGTGGCATGCATGGATACAATTTCAGGTCTTGTTGCTTTGACGTATCTCAACATAAAGTCTTGCCAAAAGCTTGAAGGACTCCTAAATTTAAAGACTATGAACATGGCCTATAACAATATTACACATGTTGGCCTAATACATCTTAAAGGCTTGACAAACTTGGAGAACTTAAATTTGGATTCCTGTAGAGTTGGAGACAAGGGAGTGGAATGTTTGAGAAGGCTTACTTCTCTGGTGAACTTGGATTTGTCAGGCTACGAAATTTGGAAAGTTTGAACCTGTCATTCACCCAAGTAACTGATATTGGCTTGCAAAAGCTATCTGGATTGACAACGCTTAAACCTCTGAATCTGGACATACAAGTTACAGGCAGTGGAGTGTATTCTCTTACAAGTCTAACTGGTCTGACACATCTGGATTTTTTTGAAGCCCATATTACTGATTATGGGACAAGTTGTTTAAGATACTCCAAGAAGCTTCAGTCATTGGAGCTACGTGGTGGAAGTATTACAGATGCAAGGGTTAAGAATATCAAAGATCTCACTTCAATGACATCATTAAATTTATCACAAAACTTCTCACTGATGGTGCCTTAGAATTTATCTCAGGAATGACTACTCTTGTCTCGTTGAATGTTTCAAACACTTATCTACAACATCTCAAGCCATTGAAAATATTGACCTCTTTATCTTTGCAAGCTTGCAAGATTACTTGGCCTGAGATTAAGAAGCTGCAAACAGTGCTTCTGACTAACTGTTGTCGAAGTTTACAGTCCTCTTGAAGCAATAGTTAACAATTCAGGTAGAGAAAGGAGGTTGTTAAATTATAGTCAAATTGGGAAGATTCTAGACCATGCTACCACCCTAGAGGAAATAGTGCATTTAAGTGTTCCTACTCCATTTGGGTCGAGTATATATAAGTTTGTTGTACAAGTCCTCATGGCAGAAACGATTCTCAAAGCTAGCAAAACTCCTGATGTAGGTCGCCATTGCAGACCAAGGACTATTGTGATTGCATGCATTGGGTGCTTTTATGAACTTGAAAGCCAAGAATGGCAGAAAGCAATTTTTACAGTAGGTGGGGATGAAGTTAAAAAATGGCCTATGCAGTTGTGATGATTTTCCCTTGATAGTATCTTAGCAAGTGGCAGTGGTAGTACACTTCAGTAGGAGGAAATCAATATGATCCAAGCTAGGGCTTTGACTTCTCCTAATCAATCATATACACCTTACAGTCCACATTCAAAGTCATCTAGTTTCCTTAGAGGCAACCTCGAGTAAGCAGACACAAGAAAGCAGACTAGGCCTCGAAATTTACAGGACATTCCCAAGAGTACTTTCCAGTGGGTGTAGTACATCGATCTCGTGGACTTGTCATTGTTTGAGGACAAGCAATGTCAGGAAGGGGGATTGTAATGTTCTCAAGAAACTAATTGCTTGAGACGAAGTAGCTTATCGATCCTGTAGGCTATAGTCTTTGATAAAAGAGAAAACCCCAAAGTATCCAATGTCTAGGCAAGTTTTGGGACAGCTAGGGAAAAAAACTCAAAGTTGGGATTTTGAGTGAACTTCACTCAATCAATTAAGGAGACAATCCTCTAAAGATAATCTATAAATTCAAGGGGTAGAATTCATTTGAATCATCAAGTATGGATCAATTCATTTGTTTTTTAGCATTAGCTTTGAGGGTTTTAACACTTATTTCTTGTCAATTTTGATGGTGAAAGATTCCACGTTAGTTGACAACTTTTTAGTATTCCTCAGGGTAGAATTCATTTGAATCATCAAGTATGGATCAATTCATTTGTTTTTTTAGCATTAGCTTTGAAGGTTTTAAGACTTTTTTTTGTTAATTTTGATGGTGAAAGATTCCACCCAGTTGACAACTTCTTATTATTCCTCTTTGTTCTAGACAAGGGTTCTATCTGAGGCAGCATATTTCTTTGAGGACTAAACTCTGTCCTAGGCAGCAACTTCTTGAAAACCAAACTCTGTTCTGGCAATGAACAGCGCATTCTATGGATCGGCCTTTGTTAGGAAGCATTTGAAAAACAAAACGAAGAATTGATTGATTCCCTATTGGGTCATAACGAATTTTTGCGCTTGTTTGGATCACTGTTCTAGTTTGTCGTCAAAGTATTAGAGTCTTTGTCCTACATCAAAGCTTTAGTACGTTGAAGTAATTATCCTCACGCGATAAACACAATCTGGATAGAATAGAATCGAATTTTGAAGCAAGAAAAAACAAGACAGTGGTTGTCTTCCCATTGGATTAGTTTTCTTGTAATCAGATCTCCGCAGATATGTACATCAGAAACCGGACCCGGTCTTCTGTTGAGTCTCCCAAGTTCGTGTCTGTGACAGAAAATCGCTGATTCAGGAAATTTCGAATTTCCTGAAGCAATCGTCCAAAATAATTTGTTGTGGAAGAGACTCTTGTAAGCAGGCGTACTGCTTCCTTAAACAATTGCGGGCTTTGAAGCATAACCAAAGATTAAGGAGAGCCCAGATCAACCGAATAGCAGCAGAAATCTTCTGAGGTAGTGTGGGCCTTGAAGCAGATTGCAGAGGAGTGGGTCCCAACGTCATTACTGATTCAACACAGGTATTTAGTTTTTAATTACAAATTGAATGAGCCCTTAGTTGTGCACCGTGTATTTTATTTCTGATCATCGGTATTTTGGGTATATAGCCGTCTATTGGATATAGCCTTTGTTACGCGGGAAGTTTATAAAAGGTGGGAAATTTGTTCCAATGGTTCTAGTGTTATTGGGAGTTATGGAACTGGGAACATTACCTTTTCAGCGGGAGTTGGGAAAGTTCTCAGGATTTTGAACATTTTTTTTGGAGTTCCGGTGTTCCCTTGGGTTGGGGAATACAAATCCTGTAGAGAAATATGCTGATCTGCGCACAAAACATGAGGTTATGTTGAAAACTTTGCAAAAAGAAAGGCTAAAAACATCCTTAAACTGATATCTTTAATTGAAAAACTGGAACAATCTCTTGATGGGTTAAGGAAGCGAGTGGCACCTCGAGGTAAAGGCAATATCTGAGATGTCATGCTTATGAGTATTTCTTTTGTTGTTTATATATATATATATATATATATATATTCACAGAAAATTGTGTTGTGCATATTGTATTTCACAATGAATGCTTAAACATTAGAGTTGTTTTTCCTCCTAAGAAAAAGTAGAGAAACATGTCAGAGAACTAATAATGAACTTTGACATTTTATATATATAAGAGGGAGAGACTCAAGCAGAGAGACACCCAAAGAATATATTTAATATATAAGAGAGTTATAGTTTTATTATTTATATATTAAATTGATTTTAAATTTTGATATATTTTGATTTAATATTAATTTTGATTATTATATAATTAAAAAAAATTAGGTTTATATTTTTTATTTTTTTATTATATAATACAATTGCTCCCGATTAACTGCTTCTTGTAAATTTTAGGGAAACCTCTAGCCGTTTTGGACACCCGCACCCAAGTTCCCAACGTTCCCACAGTCCAAAAACTCATGCAACATAGGACATAACCTATTGAATTTTGGAATCCCTTCCAAAGATTGATTACTTGAAAAGGGTGGTAGCTTTGATTGAATAAACATTGGGTTTGCTCATTAAATGAATGATGATATTATGTTAAAAAGTAATATTACTGAATATGTTATATTACATTGTTGAATGGGTAAATTAGCAAAATAATTTCTGGAAACTCTAGGGAAAAGGAAAATGTTTCATAGATCCTTACACTCAAAGAGTAGGCAACCCCTGGGATAGAGCCCTACCTGAAGTTTGATGTATCTCGACTCTTGCTAAGTCATAAGTTATTAGTATATCTAGCTTGTGGGTTGTTAGATATACCCTTGGTGTTATAGTGGCAACTTGAATATTGATCCAAGATTACTCCAACAAGTTACTGATTCACCATGATTTAACAAGTTACCGATTCACCATAATTTAAGAGAATTTTTTTTTATTAAATATTATCTAATATTATTTATATTTTTATATTCATTATAGCATCCATTACTAAAATGAAAGCAGTAGTTGTTAAGGTGATAGTAATAACTCTTCCATGTTACTCATTGTCTTTGTCACTGAGGCTTTGCATTAAGTTGCAATATTTTATTGTAACAAGCCAAACCAATAATTCCTTTTTATACCAAACTAAAAGAGCATATATTTAACACAAATCATTATTGAATAAAAATTCAGCCATTTTTGAACATTCTTCCCATACCAAACACATGGTTTGTCTCAACTAGATAAATCTTTTGGCCCAATATAAGGCAGCCATCGGGAGCGCTCAAACCTCCGCCTCCTAAAATGGCAAGAATAGGAGGGAAAGATGTGAAACCCTCCGCCATCTTATTGGTCAATAATAACATATATAAAGAATGACCAACGGGAGCAACCATTGGGAGCGCTCAAACCTCCGCCTCCTAAAATGGCAAGAATAGGAGGGAAAGCTGTGAAACCCTCCGCCATCTTATTGGTCAATAATAACATATATAAAGAATGACCAACGGGAGTATGCAGGGACCAACCCCCAGCTTGGGCAAAGTAGCCGTAAAACGAACGCAAATGGCCTTTCAGACGGTCATAGAGAAAGAGATGTGCTTAAGAATGGTTTTTGTCTTAGCCATTCTTGGGCTCCCTGAGAGAATGGAATGGTCCCCAATTGATTCCCTCCAAGAAGCATACCCATGAAAGCTGGTTGATCAAGTTGATTACGGCAAGTTCACTACAGACGTACATAGAAATAATAATTGTCTCAAATACTACAATTTGGACAGCAGAAACTAGACAATCAAGGTGTAAAATTAAAACATGTTGTGACAATCATCACTACTTTTGAATCTTATAATGGGAGAAAGTACTCGATAAATATGGTGTTTGGAAATTCAATGAATGAAACAAAAATATTTTACACAATCTCAAGAGTCGAAAACATAACAAAAAGGAGGCGTTCCAAAGAAAACTACCAAAGAGCAAACAAACCTCAGTTCAAGACATAGAACTGGGTTAATCCATTTAAGTGCAACTCACCATTGGAGTTCACAAGGTATACTCTATCAATGGCAATGACAAGCCACTAACCATTTTATCAAACCAATTCCAGATTATTATTGTGAAAAATATCATTGAAATTTTCTTGGGGCACTTCATCAGTTGCAAGTTGCAACACACTAGCTGTTAAAGCCAATTCCATTTTTGATTGATGAACTGGTATATTTAATCAGGAAGTGCAACCCACTAAACCATTAACGAAATGTGTTTTCAGAGTAAACACCAAGTGTACTGATGGGAATTCCACTTAGATCACTTCATTACGTTGAATTTCCAAATTTGTTTCAGATAACTTGCTAATACATTATTACCAAAGTCAACCCTGCATTTCATCAATTGCGAGTCACTTATTGCAACAACAATATCTTTACAAAAACTGTTGTTTGCTACAGAACATGTCAGTGTCATGTCAAACCTTTTTTAATGGTCTATTGTCCTCTTGGGGTGTGCCTTCCCTGCATAATCATCTATGACAGTGTGAATGTAGTCATGATGCCTCTTGGACTGCTTTCATCACATTGTATAACTTTGACTTGTTAAGATTACCAACATTGTAGAGTCCATCCATCAATGTACTATATGTAGCATAATCAAGGCTCGAAGCTTGCTACTGAATATCATAAAGATCTGTTAAGCTTTGTCTTGCCTCTGATGCTTACAGAGTCCATCTATTAATGTAGTAAAGAGACCTAGGTTAGGCAGGAAACCTTTCTCCAACATCTCTTGAAGGAGTTCCTTGGCTTTCTCTAGAGTCTAGATTACCCACCTTGCAATTGCAAAACTACTAATAAGTGTATTATATGTGACATCATTAGGTAGATCACCTATTTCAACCATACCATCTAACAATTGGAGAGCTTCTTGAAGCTCCCCTTCTTTGCAAAGAACAACGATGAAAACATTGTATGCAATAACATTTAGATTGTTCCGCTTCTCCAACATCTCATGAAGCACTTTGGCATCCTCTTTCCATTGCCCTTCCTTGAAGAGGCAATCAATAAATGTAGTATATGTGACCACATTAAGGAATATGTTCTTGTTGCATTCCATATAAGAACTTCTTAGCCCCCTTCAACTTGTCTCCAATTTGTCTCCCTTACAGAAACCATCGATAAGCACTGTGTGTGAGAGCATTTGGGCATATGTTTTTCTCGGACATTTTATAGAAGAGATTTTTAGCCTCCTCCAACTTGCTTACCTTACAGAAACCATCGATAAGCACACAGTATGTGACAGCATCGGGGAATATGTTTCTGTTGAGCATTTCTTAGAAGAGATTTTCAGCCTCCTCCAACTTGCCACATAAACCAGCATAGATCCATCTTAAGCACGGATTTCACATGAGCTGGGAGGGATCAATTTTTTCTTTAGATGCAAAATTATTTTAGGGTGCCAAAAAAACAATGTGTAATATATTAGGACCAGGTCACTTGGACAACTAATTAAACATGCATAACATATATTTTTTTTCTTTTATCGTTGACATTTCTTTTCTATAGAGAATACTTCATTTTTATTTCAAGAGGGACACGTGTCAACTCCAAATTGAGCACAGACATACTTACACATCACTTTCACACTAAGTTGTAGAATGAGTCTCTCAGGTCAACCATCTATTAGAGCACCATATATAACAACATTAAGACATGTTTCTGTGAGACATTTCATAGAAGATCTTGGTAGCCTCCTCCAACTTGACTCCCTTACAGAAAAAAATAAATCGATAAGTGCATAGTATGTGACAAACCATCGATAAGCACACTGTCTGTGACATAATCAGGGCATATGTTTTTGTCGGGCATTTCATAAAATAGCTTCATAGCCTCCTCCAAATTCCCTCCCTTACAAAAACAATCAACAAACGCATTATATGTGACTGCATTAGGGCACATGTTTATGTTGGGCATTTCATCAAAGAGCTTCCTGGCCTCCTCCAACTTGCCTCTCTTACAGAAACCATCAATAAGCACATTATATGGAAAACATCAAGGCATATGTTTCTATCTGGCATTTCCTAGAAGAGCTTCATAGCCTCCTCCAACTTATCTCCCTCATAGAAATCATTGATTAAAGCATTAAATGCAATAACACTGGGGATATGCCCTTCTTTTAACATAAAATATGGTAGTTGATTGGCCTCCTGGAGGTTACCTCTGCAATGTCATTCCATGAGGGTAGTAAATGTAATAGTGTTGGGCTCATGACACTTTTGCAGCATAACAACTATGAATCCAAATGCCTCGTGAGTTTTTCCTCTCTTGCAGAGCCCATCTATTAGGGTGCTATAGGTAAAAAGATCAGGAAGCTCTCGTTTGTTCACCATTTGATTGAACAATTTAACAACATCCTCCATCCTGCCCATCCTGCAAAGCCCTTTAATGAGGTTATTGAATATTATCACATTTGGAATATAGCCATGTGCTTCCACGTCTTCAAACACTTTGAAAGCATAATCCATTCTACCTGTTTCACAGTTACAGTTGATAACAATGCTCAGAGAAATGAGATTTGGAATAATGTCTGCTTCAACCATAAGTCTGTAAACACGCAATGCTGATTGATGTCGCTACTGTCGGACTAGCCTACTTAACAAAAAGATTATAGGTGTTGGTGGTGGGATTAGATTTAGCTGAAAGAAGATGCCTGAAGGTCTCATTTACCTCTATAAGCCTGTTGGTCTGACAGAGTGTTTTAATATGTGAGTCGCCAGTGGCATTCAAAGTGTGGAAGGAGCGTTAAGAATTGAATTCTTTCATATAGACATCTGAAAGCATTGCCCTCATCCTTGCAATAGCCATCATCGCCACTATGTTGGGGTGCGCAGATAAAGATTGAAATTGCTTGCCGTGTGACCCGCTCCTTAGGGCCCTAAAACCTGTAGAAATTCACTGACCCTGATCCTTGAAAAAAAGTCATCCATCAATTAATCCTCCCAATAATCCATGAAGATATTTAAATTTTCTTCAAGATGACAATTGCCACCATTATTAATCGTGTGACATTTTGAAAGATAATCCTCCCAATAATCCATGAAGATATTTAGAGTGTTTTCAAGATCACAGTCGCCATAATTATTAATGGTGTGACATTTTGAAAGGTATCATGGCATGTAAATATTCTTAAACATTATTGCTTTAAGCATGGCATGCAAGTATTCTTAAATATTATTATTCTAAGCAGGGCATGTAAACATTTTTAAATATGGAATAGTTTAGAAGGGAAGGGAAATAAGTGGATTATTGGTTTCATAATCAAACATGCAATATCTTATTGGGGGTTGATGTTGGACTATGAGTCATGACCACTCTCAATTGTATTATTGCAAGCATTATTAGGTGTTGTTATTGGACTATGACTACTCTCAATTGTAGCATCATTGTATATAAGAACTTTTAAACTATTATGCAATACTTTTGATACAAATTTGGAATGGATTTCGAGGAAAAGAGGCGATTATATGTTTTATATATATGTTAATATATTTTTGAGAATAAATTTATAAATAAAATTAATATTATCATTACTTCATTAATTAAGCTGCAAAATATTGAATGGTTAATGACTCAAATTAAAGTAAATTACTCAGTAAATTAGACGTTTTCGGCTATGGAAGTGAAGCGTGTGACTAGATGGGTTGTTGATAAATGTGTTAGGGTTGAGTATTTCAATATATAGTGTGGTATTCCATTAGCATTTGAGATAGAGTAGATTTATTCTTTTATTGGACATTGATCTTAGCAATGTAAATAAAAGAAAAAGATAAAAGAGCAAGCTTTGAAATTAGAGATGAACAAAGATATTTATTGTTGCTAATGAATTGGTATTATGAGAAGCTTAATCTCAATTTGACAATGAATTTTAGTTGGTACTAAGAAAGTGGAAAAGCATTGTTATAAGGTATAGCGAGAAGTAAAAAACCAAAAATTGTGGGGACTTCTTATGAAGAACATGACAGAGAAGATTTGTAAGTCAAGTTTACTTGGCTAGGGCAGAGAATTGTTGCATTGACTGAAATTGTAACACTATTGTTGGTCATGAAGGATAAGGAAGGACACTCAATGAAGATTTAACATGAAGAAGAAAATGCTAGCCTAGAAGACTCCAAAGGCAAGAAGCTTGGAGACTCAACTAATAACAACCATGTTCCTTCATCTTTCAATATTACAACATAGGTTGAAGGAAAACCTGAAATACCAACTTATGATAGTCAAGTTAATGATGAAAACTTTAATTGGCGATGAAACCAATTGGAAGTTTATTTTGGTCGTTATCTAATAAAAGAAAAAGAAAAAAAATCTTTTATTAGTTTGGAAATTTCTATACATGTTTTACTAGCTATGTAGATGCATTGCGGCTAGGTGAGAATTTCATGGTTACAAAATTGGAGGATTGCAAAGTCAATCCTATCTCATAGTCTATGAAGATGAACAACTCCTAAAACAAAAATCTTTCGAAAAGATAAAGGATAAGTGTACAAAAATGCATGACCAAATTTTGGAACTAGGCCATTAGGCTGGGTATCTTTTTGGAAGAGCCTAGGGTAGTGGTGAAGTAACTTGGAGGATTACTCATCCACGTCTAAAGGAAAATACAACCTTTTAGTGTGAAAAGCATAAGTGATACAAGTAACAAAGCTCTCTACATTTATTTGGATTTCAAAAAAGAGATGATGGTAAAAGGGTGAACAAGATACCAACAAGACCAAAGGCAAAACATTGTAGTGATAAGCCAATAGGGAAAAGATTTTGACATGCATTGCAAACACCATAATGTGGAGAGAATATGGATGAGAAGTGTCGAAAACTTCATCCACAATTAGTACATCCAAAATGGTACAAATCCAATGGGAAAAACAAAAGTATAAAAAAAACTTCAATGTGGATGAAATCAAAGCAAGTGGATACATAATATACTATTCTAAATCAAAGCTCAAATGAAGGACCAAAAGATAAATGCTTTGTTTGACAATAGTCCTCAATATAATTTGATTTCTAAATCCTTTGTAGATGATTTTGGTATACAAACTTATGATCTAGTAAACAACCATGTGTATTGGGTTGGATGCTTAGATAAATCAACCATGAGAATCATCAAGAGATGTGAAATTAGATTTGTCATTCATGTTGATTATGCCATTGAATTAGAATCTAATGTTGTGTCACTAGATGCACGCGAAATGATATTTGGTAACCCTTAATTTTGGCACAATGATGTAACTTTCTACAAGAGATAGAACAAATATTTCTTTGTTAAGGTGGTAAGGTCTACTTTATCTAAGACCACAAATGAAGAGGAATAATATCTCCATTGACAATGAAATAGGGGCAAGCAAACATATTGATGGAGACAAACAAGAAGAAAACGTCCCTAATAAATGATGGAGTAATAGGCTCAGGGAGACAAGTGGGGGCCTTGTGCTTCCATATCCTTTATGGATAAGATTTTGGGGACCAAAATTCTCTCAATGGGAGGGTGTAATTTGAAACAAATTAGCAACAAAAACCAAATGGATAATACGATAAATCAAGGCAAAGCACTTGGTAAAATAAGAAGTTCGCCACATAGGTGAAGCAACATAGTTACCAAATTTACGTGGAGAGTTCTCATTTTTTTAGAAGTGGTATGTAATGTTGTTTTTACACCTATTTCAAAAAGTGGTGTGTTGGGTAGCGGAGACCCCGCGTAACGGGTATGAGGCTTAGAGCCTGCAATTTTGGGTAAAAATGTGGCAAAAGCTCCACAAAGTGTGCGGAGCGCGAATTGTAATGAGTCAAGTCAGAGGGTTGTCTGCCCAAAAATAATGTAAGAAAATAGAAAGTGAGTCGGCCTGCCCATGGTCTGCGGACCATGGGAATGTATAAATAGAGCAAGGATCTAAGGGTAGAAGACAGTTTTTGCTAGATCTTGAATGTTATGGGTTTTGAGCATGATATATTGTTTTGAGTCTGTAAGTGGAAGTCGAGGGTTGTAGTAGGAGATAGAGGCTCTACAACTGTGTGTGCAAAGGCCTGGTAGAGTCTGCAGCTGTGTGCGCAGACCCCTGCAGCTGAGTGCACAGGGTAGAAATGGAATGTACTGATCTAAGGATTAATAAAAGCTAAGTTGGTTCTGAAATATCGTGGATCTGGTTATATTATGGTTTATGCATATGTTATGATTTCTATGTTTATGTTATGTTCTGAGTTTATGCAAACCTGTAAGATTTATGAATGTGCGCTCTGGGTATAACTGTTAAATGTTTGCTTAAAGACCTTAAGAGTTAGATCTAATCTATAATAAACTCATTAAAACTAAGAATCAAGAAGCTCCTTGTTGCGGATCTACGTGGAGGCCTGATAGCAGTGTAGATTGGCGCAAAGGCCCAAATCGGTTCGCGACCCCTCCAGACGTCATCAAGACATCCCTAGGGTGCGGAAACTTGGTTCTAGCACCCTCCCCTACTACCTCGGGTGAGACTTCGGCCCGCGCTCCACGGACTGTTGCCGAAAGGGCTGGTAGCTACGGGATTTGTTTGGCTAAAACACTTCTGAACCTGGGTCGAGCCCCATCAAGCCAACATGGTGTTAATAGTAATACTCTTTTTTTGAGAAATAATATTTTGAAATTTTGAATTTTTTTAAACTATAAATTATTTACTTATTTTATTAAATTTTGTTTTTATCCATTTTTTTTTTTTAATATATCTATTATATATATATATATATATATATATATATATATTATATATATATATTTTTTTTTTTTTTTTCTAGTTCTTTTCTAGTTTTTTCATTTTTTTAAGATGTCATGAAAAAGATAAAAACATAAAAAGGGTCGTTTAAACAATAATAAAAATATTATATAGTTTTTCATCAAATTATATGTTATTAGTTTATTTAGCATGCCATACATTTTAAATACAACACAATATATTCCTTTTTAACATTATATTTAATTCATTTTATAATCTATTATTGTAATTAAATAATACCAATTTTAGATATTTAGCCATGATTGTACATTTTTCTACCCTCCTTGATACCATTGGACTTCGACAAATATTTGCTACAAGCTGAAACTGGGCCTCCAAAATATGTACTAAGAAATAATAAGCAACAACCTATGAATTCTGAATGAATTCACCAAAGGGAGAGAAGGGTGCTCGCCCACTCTCACTGCATCACTCGAGGGTTTCCATCCTGGGGCTACAACTGATGCTGGGAACCCCTGGTTCTCCAGAACTCTTCACAAGAAACAAATACTCAACTCCAAGATGTCTCCAAATGATCTTCTCCTCTTTTATAGATCTTATGGATAAATCTCCAAGCATCTAGAAGCATCTTATTTTATTATTATTCTAGAAGCTCCCCCATTGAATTTATCTTAAGTGACTTTTAGTGTTATTTTATTTCACTTAAGTCACTTTTGGCCTTTTTCCACCCACTAATTATTTTTCTTTAATTAAATGACTAATTAAAACCATTTTTAATCAAGGAAAATGGTAAATCTCCCACCATACTTTCCCCAGCCACTAGAATTCCCTTCTTAGCATCCCATCCTATAGATATTCTCATTCTGGTTCCAACGAGCTATTACACTGAGGTATTTCATTAAATACTTCTCCCGGAATGCCACCTCAAGTGAAATTTGCTAAGTCAGGCTCAATAATAATCGTGTTTTCCAAAAGTTGTCAGAATGCAATGGAAGGAAAGGCAAGTTGTGCAGATGATAGAATATGCCAAGCGAATGTCATCAAATCCTGTAAAAAATCCACAAAACTCCCCTGAAACTCCTGATGACATAAAATTGCTCCCATGACCTCGCCATCTTGTGCCCTAGAAATCCACCTTGTTTGTACTATAGAGGAAAATAAAAATAAGGACATGAAAGATTCTCCCACCCCAAGACTGCTTGCCCTCAAGCAACCTATATATGTCCACTACAGAGATGTGTAAAATGATACCAAGATACCAAATAAACCATTGTACCATGACGTGCCTCCAAGCTAACCAATGATGAATGGGTCCCTTAATACTTGGATCCCAAATAAGTTGTTGACTAAATCTACACCTCTATTTATAGAGAAGGTGCTCAACTTCCTTCACAATAAAATATTATGTTTTAAGCTAAAATCCCCTAAGTTATCCCATAC
Source organism: Pinus taeda (assembly GCA_000404065.3). NCBI lineage: Eukaryota > Viridiplantae > Streptophyta > Pinopsida > Pinales > Pinaceae > Pinus > Pinus taeda. Next base: position 2,526 of record APFE031118772.1, on the reverse strand, counting down.
AAGGGAAAAAGGCCCCCTTCAACAATTAATTATCCTAAAATAATACAAAAATATTTTTCAATGCCCAGTGCACAAAGTCTAGGAGCACAAAGCCCTCAAAAGATTCCCTATCTCCAAAAATGAGATAAAATTAGGTTGTGATTCAACATCCAACCTCCAAAAGCCTTTCATTGCACAATAATCCTTCAATTGGTTTTCAAAACAATGATAAAACCCTTCAAAGTGGGCTGACAAGCCCATAAGGGTATGACCTTCCCAAACAATGTGGTCCAATGTGCTCAAGAATGCTCCAAAAGATACCATCAATGTTAATCCACATCCTCATCTCGAATAGAGTTCTCCCCAAGTCATGGAAGGTACCTTTCCAAGTAAATTCATTTCACGAAAACTTAGAACTGTGATAAAACTTCCCAACATAAGCCAACCATCTCATTATGCTCCATGGACCCCTTTCAAGCTAGGGAAATCGTCAAAAGAGGAAATTCAACCTTCCAAATTTACCAATAATTTTGTGACATTTCAAAGCATAGCCACAATACTTTCAAAGATCCCTCCCAAAGATAGGCAAGTGGGCCTCAAAACTGCATGATCAGACCCCAAGCCTCCGATGGATTTGATCTGTCTTCAAAAATATACTTCCAAGTAAATGTTGCCCCAAATTTATGATCAAGACCCTTCAACCCCTGCATACTGTGACAACTCCAAACAGGTCAAAATATCAGAACTTCAAACCAATAAATGATCAACAGAAAGGGTTGGCCAACAGTAAATGGTCTAGCATTTATATTAAAATCTATCTCCAAGAGTCGACCCTACTACACGGGTTGGCCCACTTAATTTTTTCCAGCGTCAAACAAGTATTAAAACACACACCTTGCCGAACAAAAAGCAATACCCTTAATGCAAAACTGCTCTGAAAATTCAACCCAGTCTATTTGATTCCCATGACCACAGGCTTTAGATGCTACTGCAGAGGTTCCAGACCACCATTACAGGTCTAAGGCACTGTAGCTTCCTATGGTAATGCTCCTTTAACAGTTTCAAGTTAACAGTTATGTCGAAATCTTCTGTTGAGAGCATGTTTCCTTTTATCAAATGCCAAGGTGATGACAACAGTATTAAAATGTGCATCCAAAATATACCCACGTTGCAAAACCCGTCTATAAGTGTATATTATGTGATGCCACTAGGTTGATCACCTATTTCAGCCATAACATCTAACAACATCAAAGCTTCTTGAAGCTTCTCTTCTTTGCAAAGACCAGCAATAAGAACATTGTTTTTTATAATATTCAGATTTTTCCCCTTATCCAGCATCTCATGAAGAACTTTCGCGGCCCCCTTCCACTGCCCTTCCTTGATGAGGCCAACGATAAATTCAGTGTATGTGGCAACATTAGGCACTATGTTCTTGTTGTGCATTCCATAGAATAGCTTCGTAGCCTCCTCCAACTTGCCTCCCTTATAGAAACCATTGATGAGTGCATTGTATGTGACAACATCAAGGCATAGGTTTCTGTCAGACATTTCATAGAAGAGCTTCATAGCCTCCTCCAACTTGCCTCCCTTACAGAAACCATTGATAAGTGTACTGTATGTGACAACATTTAGGCATATGTTTCTGTCGGGCATTTCAAAAAAAAACTTTGTCGCCTCCTCCAACTTGCCTTCCTTACGGGAACCATCAATTAACGCAATAAATGTAATAATGTTGGGCTTATGCCCTTCTTTTAACATCACATACAGTAGTAGATTGGCCTCTTGTATCTTACCTTCTTTGCAGAGTCCATCCATGAGGGTAGTAAATGTAATATTGTCGGGCTCATGACCCGTTTGCATCATAACAGCTATCAATCCAAACGCTTCGTGGGTTTTCTCTCTCTTGCATAGCCCATCTATTAGGGCGCTATAGGTAAAAAGATTAGGAAGCTCTCGTTTGTTCACCATTTGATTGAACGGTTTAACAACATCCTCCATCCTACCCTTCCTGCAAAGCCCTTTGATGAGGGTATTGAATATTATGACATTTGGAATATATCCATGTGCTTCCATTCCTTCAAACAATTTGAAAGCATAATCCATTCTACCTGTTTCACAATGATAGCTGAAAACAATGCTCAGAGAAATGAGATTCGGGACTATGTTTGCTTCAACCATAAGTCTGTAAACACACAATGTTGATTGATGTTGGTTTCGCCAGGCTAAGCTGCTTAACAAAAGATTGCAGGTGTTGATGGTGGGATTAGATTTAGCTGAAAGAAGATGACTGAAGGTGTCCACTGCCTCCGTAATTCTGTTGGTCTGACAGAGTGCTTTAATGTGTGATTCGCCACTCACATTCAAGGTCAGAAGGAGCGTTGATAATTCTTATTCTTGTAGGTTTTAACCCCGTACAGAAATTACCTGCATACGAATTCTAAATCACAGGAAAAATAAAAATGCGAGAGCATAACACATAAAACACATATACACAGAGATTTCCCACTGGATCTCAAAACCCAGACTACCAACTTGATTTTTCATTAT
>APFE031118770.1:68808-79363 GCA_000404065.3 Pinus taeda | reverse complement strand
ATCAATATAATAAGTGGGTTGTACTAATAACAATAAGGGGTTACACTAGTAGTATAGGGGCCTAACATCTGAGTAAGTCTTAATTTCATGTACTATAATGCTTGGGTCAATTTCTCGCATTTCCTCATAGGACCAGACAAAAATGTTGCAAAATTCTTGAAATAGGGCCTTATATGTTCGAATTTCATCGATTGAGCATGAGGCACCGATGTGAATATTTTCAATAATTCTTGTTTTAATTGATATGCCATTGGTAATCGTTGCAAATATATTTCAAAAATTCCTTTCGAACTCAGATTGAAAAATTGAAATAAGAAATTATGGACTTTCATCTATCTCACATAAAAATATAGTTGAAAAATCATTATCTATTTTATCAAGGTCAGATAGAAAATATGAATGATGATAGTAATAATTTCAAGGAATTTCATCTGAAGTCATGACCTCCACTATAATTTTGTCAATTAGAAAAGTATAGTTGAAAGGCTCAGAGAGTGAAACCAGTTCTAACCAAGGTAAATGAGAATAATCATCATTGATCGTATCCACTCGATCAATATCAGAAGATGAAGGGTGGGAAATGTTGGGTGCGGAGCTTGTTATCTTCTTTATTTAGAGGTATCATCGCATTGGACCCCAGTTCATAATGGGGTGGCAACACCTCCCATAAATGGGTTTACAGGTTGAAGGAAGAAGATGGGGGTAGAAAAAGGTATAAAGCTAGACTTGTGGTGAAGGGGTTTGCATAGAAAAAAGGTATATACTTTGATAAGATATTTTCTCTTATTGTTAAAATGACTTAAATCATAACTATTTTAAGTCTAGTAGCAGTAGAAGAATTTCATATTTAGTAGTTAGATGTAAAAATGGCCTTTCTCGATGGGAATTTAGAGGAAGAGATATATGTGTAGGAGCTATAAGGATATGAGGTCAAAGGGAAGGAGAAACTAGTCTATAGGTTGAAGAAGAGCTTGTATGGCTTAAAACAAGCTCCAAGGTAGTGGTATCTAAAATTTGACACGTTTATGTCTAAACAAGGTTATAATAGATGTCATTCTTATCCTTGTGTTTATCTCCAAAGGAAAAATGATGGCTGCTATATTATATTGTTATTGTATGTAGATGACATGCTTATGGCATGTTCTAACATGTAGGAAGTAAATGTGCTCAAAATAAAATTGGAAAACTTATTTGCAATGAAGGATTTGGGTGCTGGAAAATAAATCCTTGGTGTGAGGATGAGTAGGGACAGGAAAAATCACAAATTAGCATTGTCTCAAAGTGAGTAAAAACAAAAGGTGCTGACAATATTTAATATGCAGAATGAAAAACCATCTAGTACACCTTTTGCTAGCCATTTCAAACTAAGTAAGGGCATGTGTCCCAGGACTTAGGAATATATGGATTATATGTCTAAAGTTCCATATGCATTAGTAGTTGGAAGCTTAATGTATGCAATGTTTTACACAAGGCCTGATATTGTACATGCAATGGGAGTTGTAAGAAGGTACATGAACAATCCAAGAAAAGAACATTGGATGGAAGTGAAGTGGATTCTCAAGTATTTGAGAGGTACCACATATCAAGCATTATGATTTGGTGGTTCAAACATTGCTCTACAGGGATATGTTGATGCAGATATGGTAGGTGATAGAGATAACAGGAGGAGCATGACAGGGTATGTGTTTATTGTAGGTGGAACAACTATCAATTGTGTTGCAAAATTATGGAGTGGTGTTGCACTTTCAATGACAGCAAGAGAGTATGTTGCTACCACAGAGGCTAGTAAAAAAACGACATGGTTACAAAGGTTTCTGGATGAATTGGGTAAGAAGAAGGAGTTCGGATGGTTATACAGTGATAGCTAGAGTGCCATTCATCTTGAAAAGAATTCAACATTTCTTTCCAAGACTAAACATATGCAACTCAGGTAACATTTCATACAATTATTGTTGGAAGCTAGACAATTGAAGTTGGAAAAGATACACACTTGCCATAATCCTACAAATATGTTAAGAAAAGTTGTAACTAGTGAGAAACGAAGATTATGCTCAGTATCAATTGGTTTTTCTAGTATGATGATGAAGATGAGAAACAACCAGGTCCAAAGCAGAGTCCTTTTTCAACAAATGAAGCAGTGGTGGAGTTGCTATAATCAGTATCCAAGTGGGAGATTTTTGGTTGTGGAGCATGATTATCTTCATTATTCAGATGGATTGCTGCATTGGACCCAGTTCATAATGGGGTGATAATGCCACCCATTTTTTCACCACCATGGGGGGAATGGCAATTTTTATGAGGCCCCCCCGTTGTGGGGATTTGGGGGTAGCACCCCCTAAGCTAAAAATAGATGTAAAATTTCCTTGTAAAATACAATAATTTCGTATTCAATTTGGGTTTTTCTTTAGGCAAATGATCTAACGGTAGAAGTTATATTTAATTTCCCTAGAAGGCAACCCCTCACTATATATGAGGGAATTGTATTGTGGCTAAATGTATGTGTATTATTAGAGAGAAAGAGAGAGGAGACTATGTGAGAGAAAAGAGGAAATTATAGCAGAGCAGTTGTAGGTTGTATCTCTTCCTTTTGGTGGATAATATAAAAGGAAGGACTAGTTGTTTCTCCATGGACGTAGCCCAAATTGGGTTAACCATGTATACATGTCTCTCTCTCTTGTTTTATGCATTTTATGTGTTTTTGTTTCTGCAATATTATATATGTTCCATTGCTCTGTAATATATAATTTTGTAACAGGAAAATGATTGTACTACCTAATAAGACATCTCAGAAGGGCTCAAAGTCATCTCATTGGTACAAGAGGATAATTGAGACTCTAAAGGCACTATCAACAGATAAAAGGATTCCATAGAGCTGTATTTAATCATGTTAACCTCAGGAATATTAGAATGAAAATTCGGTGGAGGCATTGCAAAGGTTCCCATTAGTGATGAGCCTTTGAGTAAACCAACACCAATATATTCATAAGGAGTGTTTTCTTTTTCAGACAAATTGTATGCTACCCATAGATTTAGGGTCTGAATTGTAGTAAGACAACTAGTCTACTTTGAAAATTTTTCCTTTGTGAGGAAATTATATTATTCGAAATAGTGATGAGACCACTGCTGACATAGTGTAGGTCCAAATTCAACTAGGAAAAAGGTTGTAATCGAGTTGAGCATCCACAACTTCAACTTCAATTGAAACCATTTTTCGCTCTATAGGAGGTGACGCAGTTTTAGCGTAGAGTTGGGAGCAGCCATTGTTGCATAGCACTGGGGAAAACACAGTCACCTGTGTCATCTAGTTATCGGATTCGCCAAAATATTTGTCTCAGAAAAGAGGTACTTTTTCCGTGTTTATTCTTTGTTGGGTGAGCTAAATTAGGCACCCTAGTTGTATTAAAAAATCTTCTTAATATAAAACCCTCACATCTGTTGCACTGGTTTTCCCATGATGGGTTTTTCCAGGGACGTTTAGTCCAAAAATAAGTGTGTCCTTTATGTGGTTATCTCATTTATTTTTCAGTACTTGATCTGTATATTGGTGTAGGCTGAAATGTATTTGCATTAATATTTTCTGAATAATTATGAAAATGACTTGTTAGACTTAAGAACACAAGTAGGTAATGCAAATTAGTTTACTGCAGTATGATTTCTGATTTGTTGGATTCATAAGTTTTCACACATTTGGCTTCCCTTTTTTGTAGGTGATTTCAATTCATAACTCAACATCTTTGTGACCCATTTTTGCTACTCTTCTAAATATAATACAATTGTTTCTTCTCCAATAGTTTAAGCACCTTGTCAACATGTTGAACATGATCTTTGCAAGGCTTGTTGTAAATTAGTATATCATCAAAAACTACTAACACAATTTATCTAAGAAAGGATTTGAAAATGGAATTCATCAAACCTTGAAATGTGGAAGTTGAACTAGAAAGGAAAAAAGGCATGATCAAAGATTCATAATGACCTTCATGAGTTCTGACTTCTATTTTCATTCTAATTTGATGATATCTGGAATGAAGATCCAACTTTGTGAAGTAAATTGCTCCATGTAATTCATCCATGAATTCATCAATGACTGGGATGGGGAATTCATCTTTAATAGTTAGCTTGTTGATATCTTTATAATATGGACACATACACCATGATCCATCCTTCTTTTGCACCAATACTACTAGAGAAGAGAAATAACTTTGACTAGGTTGAATTATACATACCTCTAGCATTTCCGCAACCATATGTTCAATTTCACTCTTATGGGTATAAGGATATATGTAAGGTCTTATGTTTGGCAGAACAATTCCTAGAATCAAGTGAATAGCATGATCATGATCATGAATAGGTGAGAAACCTTTGGGAGTCTCAAATACCTTGGAATGGTTGTCCAAGACTCTTTGGGGATCTGGAGAAATAGATGATTTCATTGTTTGAACATTGAGTGAGCATAATTGTGCAAGTATGCCTTGTTTTCCCTTCTTCAAAAGATTTTTCATGCCATTAGAACTAATTATATTACCTGGTTCCCCTATGATACTCCTTAATTCAATTTCCTTTCATTACCAAAAAAAAAAAATCTTAAAATGAAAATATATTGTCCCCAAAGATTGTAACCATTGGATTCATAATAAAAGATCAGTACCACCCATTGGAATGGAAATCATTGGGATATTCAATATATATTCCCCCATGGTTAGCTTGCTATTATGGCATTTCCCTGAGAAATTTAGTTCCTCCATTTGCAACCATCATTTTACACTTTGGTACTGGATATATAAATCAATTCAATTCCTTGGCTATCTTACAATGAATTAAGTTTTGGGTACTGCTTGAATCAATCAACAAAATTACCTTTTTCTTCTTGATATATCGTTCTATCTTGAGAGTTTGAGCAGTGGTAGTTCCTGCCAATGCATTGCGATATATTTTTGGTTTCATTTCTTTGTTCTCTAGGGTTGTTTCCTAGTGTATATCCTCTTATTTTTATTTTTGTAGTTCATGTTCGTCCTCCTCTTCACAATATATGTAAAAAAAAAAGGATCTTGACACACTTATGAACTTTAGTGTATTTGCTATCACAACTGTAACAAATCCCTTTTGCTCTTTTTTCTTTAAGTTGTTGTGATGTCAACCTTGTCGGTTGTGGGAGGCTAGGAGAAAAAAAACTTCTATCTTTATAGTTATGAGTGGTATACCTCCTTGTTTCCATCATTTTCCTTTCAAATTTTCTTGACACCCTAAATACTTTTCCCATTGAATTAGCTTCCCAAAGGCAAACCTCATGTTGGATGTTATCCTTTAAAGACGCTACGAAGACATCAATAATATGATCCTCTGGAATATCAAGTGCCTTGATATTCAATCTTTGGAAGTCCTAAATTTGCTCCACTATTGAACCCTTTTGCTTGAGATTTATCAATTTTCTAAAGAAGGTAATACTCTTTGTATCCTCATAATGTGCTATCAATTCATACTTAAAAATTGTCCAAGTGAAAATTGATTTATGAGAAAAAGTCCATCGATACCACACAAATTGATAGGGATCTAAATATAAATATGCAATGTGTCCCTTTTGTGAGTGTGGCACATCATGTAGATCAAAGAATTGCACCATCCGTCGTATCCATGTTACCGAATCCTTGACATCAAACTTCCTTATATTGATATTTGGAATATAGTTGATCTTCATCCCTAATTTAAAGTCTCTAAAATAATAGTTCATTTTCTTTTTGTCCTCATCCTTATTTTCATGGAATTCTTTGTGACTACTAGAAAGCCTTTCTTGCAACAACTTTGTCAACCTTCCTTCAACCCTTCCTTGTCTACTTTTAAATTGTTCACGCCACATTTTATTTTTGATTTTAAACCATCAGTGTCACTTTTCATTTCTACTTTTAAATAATCCATGTTGTCTTTCATTTATAATTTTAAGCCATCCATATAGTTCATCTTTTTTTGTTATTTGCCAGAGAAAACTTTGTTGCACTTGATACTGTAATTTTGATATGTCATGATAAATTTCTTCCTCTTCATGCATTATAGTAGAGCTTTTTGAGGGATAAATGGGTAATTATTTTTTTGTTTACGAGGCATTTTGAACAAATAAATGATATATATACTTCAATATGCCATTTGAATCACTTCAAACTGATTTTTCAAACAAAATTTATGAAAATTTAAATATACACAACTTTTAGTGGTTGATTTTGAGCTTGTAGATAATGTTGAACTTGAAATTGTTGTATTTTAGTGATTTCAACCTTCCAAGATCTGAAATTTCATCCTATTGTATCCATCTATGTCCTCTTTCCAACCCTACCAATTATTCTTGTCAGAAAATTATATATTACAGAGCAATGGAACACATAAAATATTGCATAAATATAAACACAGAAAATGCATAAAACAAGAGAGACAAATACATACGTGGTTCACCAAATTTGGGCTACGTCCATGGAGAAAAAACTAGTCCTTCCTTTATATTATCTAGCAAAATGAAGAGATACAACCTATAGCAAATCCGTTGCAAGTCCCTCCATGAGAGTAGGGATAGGGGGCATCCTTGTCTGAGTCCACTTTATGCATGAAAAAAGTTGGAAGCAGATCCATTGATTAAGGCACTAAATGAGACAGTAGTGATGAAGCACATGAACCAATTAATGAAGAGAGGAGGAAAGCCTAAATGGGTGAGAAGCATTTTGAAATAGAGCGAGCTCACCCAATCAAATGCTTTTGAGAGGTCAATTTTTAGAATGGAACCTTTAAGCTTTTTTGTCTTAATGGAGTAGAGGGCTTCATGAGCTGTGCCAATAGCCTCATGAATTTGTATATTATGGAGGAAAGAAAATTGTTCCGGAGAAATATGGCGTGATAGAATAGGCTTAAGTCTATTTGCAATAATTTTGGCTATGATCTTGTATAGACAATTGCAGAGTGAAATAGGTCTGAAATGATTGAAAGATATAAGGGAGTCAGTTTTGGGCATGAGGGAAATAAAGGTAGAGTTGATGGCCTCATACATTCTCCCTAAAATCCTGTAGTCCTCCACCACTTTTAGAAGATCTTGTCCAATAATATCATAAAAGGCTAAGTAAAACTCAATAATCCATCCATCTGGTCCTGGACTTTTATCTTTTTTGAACCAATTTAGTGTTCTTTCCAATTCTCCCATAGTAATAGGATTTATAATCTCCTCTACCTCTTCTGAGTCAGCAAACTGAGTGAATCTAGACCATCTATCTGTACTATTTCGGCAAGGGTGGCAGTGGGAGGAGCCTTGAAAAGCTTCAAGAAGTGTGAGTAGCCCAGGTGTGCCAACTGATGAAAGGATGTTGCGAGTTGACCATCCTCAAATGGCATGTGCCAAATGGTGTTGTTGACTTTCCTTCCCTTTGCATAATTGTGGAGAAACTTTGTATTCTCATCTGCAGCCTGTAGCCATGTAGCTCAACTTCTAAGGCGCCATGTTTCTTATCGATCTTCAATAATTTTGGATCTCTACATCTCCAGGTCAATAAGATTTGATTTAGCCTCAGTATATTTAAATCCTCACCCCTTCTCATCGAGGAGATTGTTCAAACTTGACTCAATGGTAATGAGATTATGTTCATCTCGGTCTCATTTGTCTTTTTCCCATTTAATAGATAATCTCTTGATTTTAAGAAGGTTATGACAGAATCCTTTAGTAATGGTTCTTCCCCTTTCAAGTGGATGAGAGCACAAGTAATCCGTGATCAAATTGATGTAATTGAGATCCTTTAACCATGTGGTATTGAATTTGAAGGGGGGCCTAGGCTTATAGAAAGGACCTGACAGCTCCATGAATATGGGAGAATGATTAGATATTCCATCAAATCCAACTCACTGTCTATAATTTGAAAAAATTCATACCAAAGGTTCTTTGATGAGGAACCTATCCAAATGCCTGGCCAGAGCAGCATCCCCAACTCTTATGTTGTGCAATGTAGGCTAATATTTGATCATAGGTGTATCAATCAAGTGGTGTTGTTCAAGAAGTTGCTCCATAGTACGATATAAGGGATCCACTTGTGCATTACATTCCCAATATTCCCCATATCCAATGGAGAAATTCATATCCCCTCCCAAAATGATATTGTCAGACCTGAAAAATGATATATTGAGGAAGTGGTTCCAAAAATCAGCTCTGCTTTGGCAAGGGTCATATACATTGAGAACCCTAAGATCCATGCCAAATTCTGAGGAGTAGATGTCCATACTGATGAATCTAGATCCTCCCAAGGAGCCTTTGAGTTGGACAGTGTGAGGATTTATGCCCAGAGCAAGACCTTCGGATCACCCAATGACACCAAGTGCATGGAAGTTCTAGCCTGGCTTCAATGAGTGTAGGAACAGGAATGACTAGGTCAGCCAAGCCAAAGGTTTCTTGAAGGAAAATGATATCAACATTCTGATATTCAAATAATTATATGAGGGCTAATCTTTTGGGATGGCTAGCCAGTCCTATGCAGTTAAAGGATAGCCACTTCATGATGGTGGTTGAGGGAGTGTAATCGGTGCTCTAATTACCCAATTAATTGTGGATTGTCTGCCATGTGCCACTTCCATCCCAACCTGTAAGATAGCTTTAGAAATGTGGGATTTTTGACCCCTGGTGGTCTTGGAAGAATGAGGAGGGGAGGTCAATCCAATCCCTATGTTGAGCCTCAAACCTGCACCTTCCTATACACCCTCTCAGCCTTCTTTTTCCACTTACTTCATCCACCCAATTGTTAAATCATTGCATTATAGTCTAAAAAGAACTTTTTATATGGTTTTCTGACTATGCTTATGACTGTTGTTTGGTTTAGTTTTTTTGTTCATGCAGCTGCGGAAACTTGTCAGTTTCCGCAGCCAGCACAGGTTTTCGCAGCCATTTTGTTAAAAGCTATGCTACAGGTGTCCTATGAAGAAACGAGCTACATGGGAAAGCTCCAGGTGATAGATACATGGAACGTGTCCCTTCAAATCAGCCAAATCATCCATGGAAGGCCACGGTCAACGAAGGTCAAAGACAAAGCCAACCAAAGAGTTCAGCGGTGGCACGTCTCTGTTTTGAGCACGTGAACGTTACGTGGCACAGTCCTCAGCTCACGAAGACACCAGCACACCTGGAGATCATTCCCGTAATCTGAATCCAACAGCTACCACTCTGGAGATTTAATAGACATGATGATAGTTACGCTAGATCTCAGCTGAAGGGATCTACGTGTCTTTGGCAACACAGTCAATAGCATAGGAGTCTGTTAGTTAGTTTCAGCATTTTGGCATTATAAATAACACATCGATGAACGTTGTAGAAGAGCTTTTTGGGATATGTGAATTCTGAACTGTTTATATATGTGAATTATGAACTGTTAGTTATCACCCCACTGTTTATATATGTTGCTGTTTTAAATATATGAGAAGACTTTTCTGAGTTTATTCGTGTGACTACTCGTTGACTGGCTGAAGTGGCAGAGGGCCCCTGCACACTTAAGCCTTGTAAAGTTTCCATTTGGTTTTATTATGTTTTTTGTTTTTATAATCATTATCTTGTACATAACACACTGTTTGATGTTTCTTAATTTTCACCTCTGTTTTCTTATAGATGTCAACTGATCAGTGCTTTTCTGCAAGTTTTCTTAGGCATCCCGGGAGAATTTTCATCTTTTTGATAATATTGGCATAAAGATCATCTTGTCCTTCCTGATAACTTTCATTTTCTGAATTTTAATTTCAGCACTGTCTTTTCCAAGTTGTGATTTGCTTATTTATTTTTCTGTTATTTAGATATCATACTGCTCACTAGTTTATGGTTTCTTTCTATAGTCAAGTGACTCTATTAGCAAGAAATCAGAATATTACTAATTGTAGTGTGATTTAGTTATTACATTGCTTAAACTTATTCATGGTTGCTTCCCACAAGTTAGATTGAGCTGAAGGGTAAAGGACCAGAAGAGTTCAAGTAGTATGACTAGTTTCTTTTATGCAATTTAATTTCTTGCCATTTAGATATCATATTGCTTGACTTGTTCATGATTGCTTCCCACAAGGTAGATTGAGCTGAAGGGTAAAGTATATGAAGAGTTTAAGTAGTGTGAATTAGTTTCTTTTCTTTTAAGTTTGAGTTGCTTTTAGTTTTTACTTTCTTTTCATTCAGCAGCAAGGATACTGGGCCATTGTCATTAGTTCACTGTTTGATGCATTTACTTCCTCTTAAGAATTTATTTTAGTTTAGTTGTTTTAAAGCTTTATTTTTGAGCACTTTCAAGTTTGAGAAAATCACTGTAGAAACCATCACCATCTATAGTCCATAATTCACTTTCATCCTCACCGTCACACATTAGGGAAAGATAAATCCAAAAACAAACTAAAAAACTCAAAAATGACAAAAGACTAAGGAAATGGTTATCTAGTACATATAGTACACTTCACTTAGTCAGTTTACGAACCCCGGATTGACATTTTAATTAGCAATTTAGATCACACTAAATTGACCAAACATTTTGGTGCCATTGCCGGGGAAGTGAAATTAGGTAGCCAATTTCTAAAA
>APFE031118770.1:0-62882 GCA_000404065.3 Pinus taeda | reverse complement strand
TCTCATTCTCATCTCCATTTCACTTGATTCCACTCCATTTTCACTTCATTCTCATTCCATCAATAAAAGTCCCCCTTCAGGACTATTTTCATTCAGTTGGTTTTCCTCTAGCTATCTTTGTGCAGTCCAGGGAGCGTTGTCTCAGTTTCCGCAGCTGGGAACTGTTTCCGCATCCAGAAGCAGTTTCCGCAGCCAAAAATGATTTCTGCAGCCAGCATCACTCTGTTTTCAAAAATACAATCAACTGTTAGTGCCATAATCATGAAATGCAGGTGTAATTGAGCTAAAGACATGGGGCATCTCCAAGATATCAAAGAAGAGCAATTGGTTAGAAACCTTGAGCAAGAATTGACAAAGTTTCCAAAGGTATGATCAAAAATATTTATCAAATAATGATTCAAGTCATAATTAGGTATAGTTATTAAACCATAACAAGTTCTCCTATGTGCAATGATTTGATATATTAGCCCACTATCATTCTTATTCCGCGATATCACTCCACACACCTCGCATTCATTTCCCTAATGGTCTTATGATTACTCCGAATTTGAAATCAAGTATGATTGCACTTCTATTTATTACCCGTACTCTTGAGACATGACCTATTGTGTTACAGCTCTTCTCAGCCATAATTTCCACAGCCGTCTGTTGAGACGTGTAAAATCTCATACATAGTCATCCAACTCGAAAGAATTATGCCGTTACTCCACTCGTATCACTCCACTTATACCATACTCCTCGCATACATTCACATTTCATTTTATGAACTCGTTTACCACTGCTCACCCACTGTTCCTCTTGTAATTCGAGTATTTCCATTCACTGTTCTCTATTTCCGACTACAGTCACTACAGTTATCCGAAACCCTATAACAAAGCTATTTTTTCCCTTAACCCTCACACGCAGAAGAACGCTCAGTGGAATTTAAAGTAGAGGATGGGAAAATTACTGAGAACTGAGCTGGAAGGACCGAAATACTTGGAGGGTTATCCTCAAGTTAAGGAATTACTGAAGAAAGTCAGGTGGCTACGATTTATCAAGAAGTTTAAAGGGTATAACAAGGAGGTGACCAAAACGTTTGCAAGGTCCTTTAATGGACAAACAATGGAGGTTGGAGACTTGAAATTCACAGTGACCGAGGCCATAGTAGCAGCTGCCACGGGCCTACCTCAAGAAGGTGAAAGGTGGTTTAAAAATAGAAGTGTGGACGATCAAATATGGAGAACTATGCTACAAAACCAAGGTATGGATACCACTGTATTTACAAGAGGCATCCCTATTCATGTATTAAAAGAGGAATGTTCTAGTCTACTGTTAGTCATCCAGAAATTTATCACGTGTGAAGGTCGTTTTGGCTCTATGTATATGTATCATGTCAGACTGATGATGAATTTCATAGATGGTCACACTCTTAATTTGCCTCATTTTCTGCTATCAAGTTTGAAAAAGATGAGTTCTACAGTTCAAAAACATGTAGGCAATATTGAACCTCATCTTTACCATCATGGGCTCATAAAAATTCTTATTGAGGATCAGTTGAAGAAAACTAAGGATACATGGGAGCAATTCTTAACAAGAAACTACTTCCAAGAGCTGTTTGAGGCCTCTGGAAGTAGTCCACCAAAAATTCCAAGGAAAAGTAGGAGGAAAGAGAAAAATATTGCAGTCCAAGACTCCCCTACAATAGAAATTCAAGAAAATGTCCAAACAGAAGAAGAAGACCGAGTTAAAAGTAAGAAACATAAGAAAGAAAAAGGCAAAAGAACCATTCAAGAGATCTATCCATCCCCTGAGAAATCCATAGAAGAAGATTATCAGCCTATGTCAGAAAGATTAATAGATCTTCAAGCTGCTGCCATAGCCAAGAAAAAGCAAAAAGGAAAACGGAGTGCACAAAAGAAGAGTATTAGTTCATCCTTGAGAAGGAGCTCTAGGCGAAAAGGGAAGGGGAATAAAACCAAAGAAAAACAGTCTCACTTTATTGATTTAAGTGAAGAGGCACTTGAAATCTCCAGCCCAGCCAAGCCTTGAGTCAAGTCCTCCACGTGAGGAAAGCCCTTTTCAGCCGGAAAGAGAGAGCAGTCCTCCTCCACCAGATTTTGAGTTTAGGCTGAGAAAAACACCTGACGTAGATCCTAGTCAGCAAGAGGTATATAACTACCTGGAATCCTTAGAACAATCAGCTGTAGGATCAAGTACCTCTCTGCCACTTGATGCACAAGTTCAGTCTTTGAAACATGAAGTATTTGAGTTAGAAGTCCTAAATAGACATATCATCAAAGAAAATGAAGCACTTAAAGAGCAGAGTAAGGTAGACAAGATTGTCCATGATAACACTATGCTTCATTTAGGACTGTGGCAAAAGAAAAATAGAAGACTGAAGAAGAAGTGCAAAAATTTAAGCAAAGCATTGATTAACCTCAAGTTCAGATGTCTAGTCAGAAAGCCAAGGATGATGATGCTAGCATCAAAGAAGAAGAAAAGAGGGCTAGATGTCCTTGCAGAAGCCTCAGAACATGTGGATTAGAGGGAAATAACTCAATTTTGGTAGCATGAGGACATGCAACACCTTCACAGTGGGGGTATGTTGAGCCTAAAACCTGCACCTTCCTATACACCCTCTCAGCCTTCTTTTTCCACTTACTTCATCCACCCAGTTGTTAAATCATTGCATTATAGTCTAAAAAGAACTTTTTATGTGGTTTTCTAACTATGCTTATGACTGTTGTTTGGTTTAGTTTTTTTGTTCATGCAACTGTGGAAACTTGTCAGTTTCTGCAGCCAGCACAGGTTTCTGTAGCTAGCATAGGATTCCACAGCTATTTTGTTAAAATCTGTGCTACAGGTGTCCTATGAAGAAACGAGCTACATGGGCAAGCTCCAGGTGACGAATACATGGAATGTGTCCCTTCAAATCAGCCAAATCATCCATGGAAGGCCACGTGAACGAAGGTCAAAGACAAAGCTAACCAAAGAGTTCAGTGGTGGCATGTCTCTGTTTTGAGCATGTGAACATTACGTCGCACAGTCCTCAGCTCACGAAGACACCAGCACATGTGGAGATCATTCCCGTAACCTGAATCCAACAACTACCACTCCGGATATTTAATAGACATGATGACAGTTATGCTAGATCTCGGCTAAAGGGATCTACGTGTCTTTGGCAACACAGTCAATAGCATAGGAGTTTGTTAGTTAGTTTCAGCATTTTGGCATTATAAATAACGTGTCGATGAACGTTGTAGAAGAGCTTTTTGGGATATGTGAATTCTGAACTGTTAGTTATCACGCCACTGTTTATATATGTTGATGTTTTAAATATATGAGAAGACTTTTCTGAGTTTATTCGTGTGACTACTCGTTGACTGGCTGAAGTGGCAGAGGGCCCCTACGCGCTGAAGCCTTGTAAAGTTTCCATTTGGTTTTATTATGTTTTTTGTTTTTATAATCATTAGCTTGTACATAACACATTGTTTGATGTTTCCTAATTTTCACCTCTGTTTTCTTATAGCTGTCAACTGATCAGTGCTTTTCTGTAGGTTTTCTTAGGCAGCCCGGGCAAATTTTCATATTTTTGATAACTATTGGCATATGAGATAATCTTGTCCTTCCTGCTAACTTTCATTTTCTGAAGTTTAATTTCAACACTGTCTTTTCGAAGTTGTGATTTGCCTATTTATTTTTCTATTATCTAGATATCATACTGCTCACCAGTTTATGGTTTCTTTCTATAGTCAAGTGACTCTATTAGCAAGAAATCAAAATATTACTAACTATAGTGTGATTTAGTTATCATATTGCTTAAACTTATTCATGGTTGCTTCCCACAAGGTAGATTGAGCTGAAGGGTAAAGGACCAGAAGAGTTCAAGTAGTGTGACTAGTTTCTTTTATGCAATTTAATTTCTTACCATTTAGATATCATATTGCTTGACTTGTTCATGATTGCTTCCCACAAGGCAGATTGAGATGAAGGGTAAAGGATTTGAAGAGTTTAAGTAGTGTGAATTAGTTGCTTTGCTTTTAAGTTTGAGTTGCTTTTAGTTTTTACTTTCTTTTCATTCAGCAGCAAGGATACTAGGCCATTCTCATTAGTTCACTGTTTGATGCATTTACTTCCTCTTAAGAATTGATTTCAGTTTAGTTGTTTTAAAGCTTTCTTTTTTAGCACTTTCAAGTTTGAGAAAATCACTGTAGAAACCATCACCATCTATAGTCCATACTTCACTTTCATCCTCGCCATCACACATTAGGGAAAGATAAATCCAAAAACAAGCTAAAAAACTCAAAAACGACAAAAGACTAAGGAAATGGTTATCTAGTACATATAGTACACTTCACTTCGTCAATTCACGAACCCCGAATTGATGTTTTAATTAGCAATTTATATCACACTAAATTGACCAAACACCCTATATGCTTAGGTGGGTGAGATGCATAGGATCAAAGGTTGTAGGAATGAGAGTGAGCAGAGGTGGTCGAGGGATCCGAGGGGAGGGGTGAGTGATTCATAACAGGGATAATAGGGTGAGTAGTCGAGATAGCAGGTTGGTGGAGGTCCAAGGGGCAAGTAATAGCAGTAGAAGTAATGTTCAAAATAGATGCAAATGCAGTGTGTAAGTGTTGAATAATGCATTTTAATGAAAGGTCATAGAAAAACAAAATGGAGGAGGATACCTGATGAGTGAGCAGTAGCTGCTGTAGCCCTAGATCTCGTCTTAAATGAGGAGCGATGGGGGAATACTGAAGATGGTGGCTGAGTCAATTCGCCCTCTGTCACCAAAGGAACATTGGACTGAGGAGGCTATCCAAAATTTGTTGTGGGTGTAGCAGGAGTAGCATCCTTAGCATCCTTGGTAGGAGTGGCAACTGAGCAAACAAGAGGGAATTCCTTATAAATAGGTACCAAGTGCATTCTCAATATGAGTGAAAATGTATTCAAACCAAAAGTGGAGGGTAACCCTAGGAACCTGACCAATAGTGGTCTAGCACCAATTTGTTCTTGTTCTGGATCAAATAATGGGCTCCAGCACTTAAGCCGAACTGGGGCCATCTCAATATGCCAATATCTGGAGAGTGCCCAAGAGGTGTACTCCTCCCTTTGGAAGAGGAGCACAAACCATCCCCTTGCTAGCATATGAATGTTTAAGAGTTCCTTGTGAATATTTCCCCAAATTTCCTTCACCCAGACACAAAGGTGAACAGTAGAATAATCTCGACCTCTGGCTCTACCCACTAAAACCTTGCTAGTCATGTCAACATCTTCCCCTATTTGGACCCCTTCACCAAATTTTAGTGGTAAATCCTTGTTGGTAGCCTTTACACACTTCAACATTTTCTTACCAGTATGAGGCGCGGTCGAGTGATCTTGCAAGCAGTTCTGTAAACGCTAATGTTCCTACAGAGGCTATGAGGAGTTATCTCAGACTTTAATCACCATTGTATTGAAGCAACCATAAGGGGAGGATGTGGGAACTCACTCTATCGCAGGGGGAGTGAAAGGGATGGATGACGGATGGGAGGGGCTTTCCACAGTTCCAAACCTTACGAAGGAGGGGAAATCAAAGGGTATTTGGTGAGGCGTAGAATCCAAAGGCAATAGGTCAAAAGGGGGGGAGGGCAGCATGCAAGAGGTAATTAGTTGGAGGGTAGTCATTGATAGGGGTGGCCAGACAAGGCCCTGGAAATCGATATAAAGGGCAGAAAAAGGGAGACAAGATGAGGAAGGACCGGGGTCAGAATAGAAAGGACGAATAATGGAAAACTTGGAAATGGAGAAACCTGAACCCTAGTAGTCCTAGCCTCTCACAAATCATTATTTTACATAAAATGTCTAAGAAGTTTGATATATGGGTTAGTGATAGGAACTAGTGCATAATATGTATTGAGATGTGTATGCACATTTTTTGCATAATAAGCACATATATATGTGAATTACTTAATGGTAATCATGTATATGTTCTAGATTTGGAAGTGTTGCTTGGTGATAACAGCTAATTAGTTCTATATCAGTTAATATAGGCAAACCGTTGGATGAAATCACAAGCCATATTATCCAGGTAGATTGTCTTTCTAAGCTCTTCATTTTCATGCCTTTTATTTATCTTTTCTCTGTAGATTTAGGTTTTTGGGGAGGGTCTTAAAAATGACTTTTTCCCTTGATGTGCGCAGGTCACCCTTATCAGACCTGCACACATCGACTTATCTTTTAACGCTATGTGTGTAGTTTCTAAGGAAGAAAGCATGCACATGCACATTTTTCACAACAGTCAGCTACATAGAGTGTTGAGGAAAAGAAAAATAAGATAGAAAACACCCAAATTTTTTGCTAATTCTCTCCATAATTCATTCTAATGATATTTTATGTTTAATTGTAGGCTTTTGAACCACAAAGATGTAATGGAGAGAATGTGAGCATGAAGAGCAAGATATCACTGCTCTGAATGATCTAGAAACAATACAGGGCTTGAAAAATTATGGCTTTTACAAGTTGTTTACCATTTCGGGCATGAAGGCCTAGTTAAACTTGTTAGAATGGATGGTAGACAAGTGGAATGTTCAGGAAAATTGTTTCATAGTCAAAGACCATAGACTTGTCATTTATGTTGATGACATTTACATCTTGAGTGGACTTCCACACTGTGGGGTGGAAATCAGCCTATATGGGCATAGGCGAGGCGGTGAAACCAATGTTACCTATTTTCTACAACATTGTAGAAAATAGTAATGCAACCCACATCTATCGTCATGCTTCCATAACATTTGTCCAACCAGCTTCCAAGACTAGTAGCTCAATCCAAGATGTTACACGGCTTCTGAAATTTTTGTCCAACCAAGGCTTCCAGGAATGAATAAATCAACCGAAGTTAAAGGAAATATGAGAACCAACCAAAACAAAAGAATGAAATAAACCCACAATCTCCATGGCTATTTAGGAAATGGCAAGGATAGGAAATCCACTATCAATCTAGCTAATCCTCCATGCCAGTGATAGCATAAGAAAGAGCATGGAAAAAGTAATCTTATTCCTCGGCTAGTTAAGGTTGAGGGGAAAGAGATATAGTAGATGATAATACCTATTGGATTTAGGAATATTTCCCATGAGATAAGTAACCTTCCCATGAAATAAGTGCTCCTATTCACACCGCTCGTTTCATGTTAAAAGATGAGTGCAATTATTGTGCATTTAGTACATTGTTTTATGTACTAAATGGGTGAGAAGCATTTTGACATAGAGCGAGCTCACCCAATCAAATGCTTTTGAGAGGTCAATTTTTAGAATGGCACCTTTAAGCTTTTTTGTGTTAATGGAGTAGAGGGCTTCATGAGCTGTGCCAATAGCCTTATGAATTTGTATATTATGGAGGAAAGAAAATTGTTCCGGAGAAATATGGCATGATAGAATAGGCTTAAGTCTATTTGCAATAATTTTGGCTATAATCTTGTATAGACAGTTGCAGAGTGAAATAGGTATGAAATCATTGAAAGATATAGGGGAGTTAGTTTTGGGGATGAGGGAAATAAAGGTAGAGTTGATGGCCTCATACATTCTCCCTGAAATCCTGTAGTCCTCCACCACTTTTAGAAGATCCTGTCCAATAGTATCGTAAAAGGCTAAGTAAAACTCAATAATCCATCCATCTGGCCGTGGAATTTTATTTTTTTGAGCCAATTTAGTGTTCTTTCCAATTCTCCCATAGTAACAGGATTTGTAATCTCCTCTACCTTTTCCGGGTCAACAAACTGAGGGAATAGACCATCTATCTGTACTATTTTGGCAACGATGGCACTAGGAGGAGCCTTGAAAAGCTTCTAGAAGTGTGATTTTCCCAGGTGTGCCAACTAATGAAAGGATGTTGCGAGTTGACCATCCTCAGATGGCATGTGCCAAATGGTGTTGCTAACTTTCCTTCCCTTTGCATAATTATGGAAAAACTTTTTATTCTCATCTCGAGCCTGTAGCCAAGTAGCTCAACTTCTAAGGCGCCATGTTTATTCTTGATCTTTAATAATTTTGGATCTCTACATCTCCAGGTCAATGAAATGTGATTTAGCCTCCGCAGATTTAAATCCTCACCCCCTCTCATCAAGGAAATTGGTCAAACTTGACTCAATGGTGATGAGATTATGTTCATCCTGGTCTCGTTTGTCTTTTTCCCATTTAATAGATAATCTCTTGATTTCAAGAAGGTTATGACATAATCTTTCAGTAATGGTTCTCCTTGTTTGAGGTGGATGAGAACACTGGTAATCCATGACCAAATTGATGTAATTAGGATCCTTTAACCATGTGGTATTTTATTTCAAGGGGGGTCTAGGCTTATAGAAAGGACCTGCAACTCCATGAATATGGCAGAATGATTAGATATTCCATCAAATCCAACCCACTCTCTATAATTTGAAAAGGTTCATACCAGAGGTTCTTTGATGAGGAACCTATCCAAATGCCTGGCCAGAGCAACAACCCCAGTTCTTATGTTGTGCCATGTAGGCTGAGCTTTGATCATAGGTGTATCAATCAAGTGGTGTTGTTCAAGAAGTTGCTCCATAGTGTCGGATAAGGGATCCACTTGTGCATTGCATCCCCAAGATTCCACATATCAAATGGGGAAAGTCATATCCCCTCCCAAAATGATATTGTGACCTGACAAATGATAGATTGAGGAAGTGGTTCCAAAAATCAGCTATGTTTTGGCAGGGGTCATATACATTGAGAACCCTAAGATCCATGCCAAATTCTGAGGAGTAGATGTCCATACTGATGAATCTAGATCCTCCCAAGGAGCCTTTGAGTTGGACAATGTGAGGATTTATGCCTAGAACAAGACCTCCAGATCGCCCAATGATGCGAAGTGCATGGAAGGTCTAGCCTAGCTTCAATGAGTGCAGAAACATGAATGACTAGGTCAGCCAAGCCAAGGGTTTCTTGAAGGAAAATAATATCAACATTCTCATATTCAAATAATTATCTGAGGGCTAATATTTTGGGAGGGCTAGCCAGTCCTATGCAGTTAAAGGATAGCCACTTCATGAGGGTGGCCGAGGGAGTGTAATCGGTGCTCTAAGTACCCAATTAAGTGTGGATTGTCTGCCATGTTACACTTCCACCCAAACCTGTAAGATAGCTTTAGAAATGTGGGATTTTTCACCCCTCGTGGTCTTGGAAGAATGAGTATGGGAGGTCAATCTAATCCCTATATGCTTAGGTGGGTGAGACGCACAGGATCAAAGGTTGTAGGAATGAGAGTGAGCCAAGGTGGTCGAGGGATCCGAGGGGAGGGGTGAGTGATTCATACCAAGGATAGAAGGGGGAGTAGTCGAGATAGCAGGTTGGTGGAGGTCCAAGGGGCAGGTAATAGCAGTGGAAGTAATGTCCAAAATAGATGCAAATGCGGTATGCAAGTGTTGAAAATTGCATTTTAATGAAAATCAGAAGAAAAAAAAAGGAGGAGGAATACCCAATGAGAGAGCAACAACTGTTGCAGCCCTAGATCTCGTCATAAACAGGGAGGGAGGATGGGGGGAGGCTGAAGATGGCAGTTGAGTCTATCCGCCCACTATCACCAAAGGAACATTGGACGTAGGAGTCTGTCTGACAGCTGTTGTGGATATAAGAGGAGCAGCATCCTTAGCATCCTTGGTAGTTGAGCAAACAAGAGGGAATTCCTTATAAATAGTTACCAAGTGCATTCTCAATATGAGTAAAAATGTCTTCAAACCAAAAGTGGAGGGGTAACCCTAGGAACCTGACCCATAGTGGTCCAACACCAATTTGTTCCTATTCTGGATCAAATAATGGGCTCCAACACTTAAGCAAAACTGGAGCCATCTCAATATGCCAATACATGGAGAGTGCCCAAGAGGTGTACTCCTGCCTTTGGAAGATGAGCGCAAACCATCGTGTACTCCTCCCTTGCCAGCATATGAACGCTCAAGAGTTCCTTGAGAATATTCTCCCAAATTTCCTTGACCCAAAGGTGAAGGCGAATAGTAGAATAATCCCGACTTTTGAGTCTACCCACTAAAACCTTGCTAGTCATGTCAACATCTTCCCCCATTTGGACCCCTTCACCAAATTTCAGTGATAAATCCTTGTTGGTAGCCTTAACACACTTCAGCTCTTTCTTACCAATATGTGGCATAGTCGAGTGATCCTGCAAGGGGTCCTGTGAACCCTAATGTTCCTACCGAGGATGTGAGGAGTTATCTCAGACTTTAATCATTATTGTATTAAAGCAACAAGAAGGGGAGGATGTGGGAACTCGCTCTACCATAGGGGGAGTGAAAGGGTTGGATGACGGATGGGAGGGGCCTGCCACAGTTCCAAACCCTACAAAGGAGGTGAAATCAAAGGGTATTTGTTGAGGCATAGCATCCAAAGGCGACAGGTCAAAAGGGGGGAGGGAAGCATGCAAGAGGTAAGTAGTTGGAGGGTAGTCATTGATAGGGGTGGCCAGTTAAGGTCCTGGAAATCGATATAGAGGGAAGTAAAAGGGAGACAGGACGAGGAAGGACAAGGGTTGGAATAGAAAGGAGGAATAATAGAAAACTTGGAAAAGGAAAAACCTGAATCCTGGCAATCGTAGCCTTTGGAAGATCATTATTTTACATGAAATTTCTAAGAAGTTTGATATATGGGTTAGTGACAGGAACTAGTGCATAATATGTATTGAGATGTGTATGCACATTTTTTGCATAATAAGCACATATATATGGGAATTTATTTAATGGTAATCATGTATATGTTCTAGAGTTGGAAATGTTTCTTGGTGATAACAGTTAATTAGTTCTATATCAGTTAATATAGGAAAACCGTTCGATGAAATCACAAGCCATCTACTCCAGGTAGATTGTCTTTCTGAGCTCTTCATTTTCATGCCATTTATTTATCTTTTCACTGTAGATTTAGTGTTTTTGGGGAGGGTCTTAAAAATGACTTTTTCCCTTGATGTGTGCAGGTTGCCCTTATCGGGCCAACACACATCAACTTATCTTTTAACAATATGTGTGCAGTTTCTAAGCAAGAAACTATGCACATGCACATTTTTCACAATAGTCGGCTACATAGAGTGCTGAGGAAAAGAAAAATAAGATAGAAAACACCCAAATTTTTTGCTAATTCTCTCCATAATTCATTCTAATGATATTTTATGCTTAATTGTAGGCTTTTGAACCACAAAGATGTAATGGAGAGAATGTGAGCATGAAGAGCAAGATATCACTGCTCTGAATGATCTAGAAACAATACAGGGCTTGAAAAATTATGGCTTTTACAAGTTGTTTACCATTCTGGGCATGAAGGCCCAGTTAGACTTTCTAGAATGGGTGGTAGACAAGTGGAATGTTTAGGAAAAATGTTTCATAGTCAAAGACCATATACTTGTCATTTATGTTGATGACATTTACATCCTAAGTGGACTTCCACACTGCGGGGTGGAAATCAACCTATATGGGCATAAGCGAGGTGGTGAAAGAAATGTTACCTATTTTCTAGAACATTGTACTCAATGGGAAGCTCTTAAAGATGGTAGGATTGACATCAAGGCCATAACACAAATTCCTGTGAAAGCCATCGGGTTCACTGTTGCATGACTATGTGGTAGTGTAACTTTGCATTTTCTTATGAAAGCTCGGATGCAAACCATTGTGGATTTTTTTTAAGGTACCATATTTAACTGGAGTGGGGTTGTATTTGCCAATCTAAAGGGGCAACTAACCAGGTTTAGAATGGGTAAACTCAAAAAATGGCATTTGGCCCATAGAAAATAATGGAAATCACTGTTGTATGGGTTGAGGGGGTTGGCCTCTAGAAGCCCTGGATGGTTTTGGATTGATGTGTTCTATGAGATCCCACATTCATGCTTGGAATATGGCACAAGGGTGAATGAATGAAGAGATATTTAGCTCAACAATTCTATGGTCAAGTGGAATGTGGGAGTCCCATCCTGGGTTTGGATTTTGCATCATCAATATGATGTTATTTGTTGTCTTTCTATGAGTATTATATGTGGATTATATGGCTATGATTTCCTTGGTATTTTTGTTGCTATTATGCTGGTTATGTATATGTTTTATGAAAGTATTTATGTATGTCTCTCATCATGGTCTTACTTGTAAATGGATGAACACTATATCTATGAACTAATGGATGAATTGGCAACTAATGTGTTGAGGCATCAATGATTGTTAGCAATTCTAAGCGAAGTATGAGACCCCTATACTCACATCTGTCAGTTACACATGTAGATTATATATGCATGATATGTTTGATGAGATTCATATCATGGCTAGTACCAGTTTAGTCCAGGTCTTATTTAAGTAATTTCATTTGTATTTCCACTTCCATGCTATCTTTTTGTATATACGGTGTTATTCAATTCTGGGAAATGACCTGGGTTGTGGGCCTGAAAAAGCGGCTCAAATCTTGGGGACACTGGCACAACATTATACAATTTAGTCCATGGACGTTGGCATGCCTTGTAATGAGAGCATCCAGAGCCTCCTGAACGCTAGTAGGTCTATAGCATGGGTGTGTTTGGAGGTCAAGTGATCTAAAATCTCTGTGGGACCCAGGGGCTAGGTTGCGGAAAGGTTGAGACATCCTCTAAGGATCCTAATATTGAGTTGGAAGGTTTGTATGATGTGTTTCCATCGGTTCCACTTCCTTAATGTGAATTATGAGGTCAAATCATATCATAGTAACTTCTCATCACATGTTTACCCCAATTCATCAATTACTTGGGTAGATGTGGGAGGAGGGTGTTACATACTAGTGCCATCAACGAAGACAATGTAAGTCTGATGGAATGTCGACATCTGCAAATCAAGTGTAACAAAAGATGAGACAGAGAAGTAGCGGAAAATCTCAAGAAGATGTTAAAAAATTTTGGCCCTAAAAATGGCACCCGAAAAACTAAAGTTCATTCACTTTCAACCAATTTTCACAAAATTTAATATGGATACCCAAAACGAAATCTATGACAATTTCCCAGAGCCACTTGTTTGAGACTAAATTCTAGAGCATACAAATATCCTAACTTTAATGAACCATATCTACGAGAATATAGTGAACCAAGCTCTAAATATTTTTACAAGATGTTCATAAAGCTTTTGGATTTATGTGGTCAAAAATTAAGCTTCTAAACACCTTTGAGAGGGAGTGTTTTCATGGCACTCTGATGTTTTCCATGGAAATTTCTTGACTTAGAGGCAAATAACGAATGCATCCATTCTTTTAAGGGCATGTTCAAAGCACAGATCTAAAAGATCTTGAGAACCAATGAATATGCTTGATTGATTTGTTTATGTTTAAGTATCTATCAATGAAAAATATGTGGTCATAGTGGAGCTATGATTCGGATGTGTTAGTTGGGATATGTGATTTTGAAAATGAAGCATGTAGAATGTGTGTTTGCATAGATATTTTTGATTTAGATCTATACATAGGTTGTACTCCTGAATATTGCATAAATACATGCATCTATTTTAAAAGAGTCATGTATACTGTATGAGTAAATATGATTTGACTAATGTTGTAATTTTTGGATAAGTATATTTATTATTGTTTAATGATTAGCATAGTTTGATGAAGTTTCAATGATATATGGGTTAGTGACAATGACTGATGCATAATATGTCTTGAGATGTGTATGCACATTTTATGCATAAGAAGCACATATATATGCAAATTTATTTAATGGCAGTCATGTATATGTTCTAGAGTTGGAAGTGTAGCTTGGTGATAATAGTTTATTAGTTCTATATCAGTTAATATAGACAAACCATTGGATGAAATCACAAGCCATCTTCTCCAAGTAGATTTCCTTTGTGAGCTCTTCATTTTCATGCCATTTATTTAGCTTTTCAATGTAGATTAAGGTTTTTTGAGGAGGGTATTAAAAATGACTTTTTCCCTCGATGTGCAAAGGTCACACTTATCAATCTTGCACACATCGACTTATCTTTTAACGCTATGTGCATAGTTTATAAGGAAGAAAGCATGCACATGTGCATTTTTCACAATAGTCGGCTGCATAGAGTGCAAAGGGCAAGAAAAATAAGATAGAAAATGCCCAAAGTTTTTGCGAATTATCTCCATGATTTATTCTAATGATATTTTACATTTAATTGCATGCTTTTGAACCACAAAGATGGAATGGAGTGAATGTGAGCACGAAGGGAAAGATATAGCTACTCTGCATGACCCAACAACCATACAGGCCTTGACAAATTATGGCTTGTACAAGTTGTTTACCATTCCTGGCATGAAGGCCCAATTAGACTTGCTAGAATGGATGGTAGGCAAGTGGAATGTTCAGGAAAAAATTTTCATAGTCAAAGACCATAGACTTGTCATTGATGTTGATGACATTTACTTCCTGAGTGGACTTCCACACTGTGGGGTGGAAATCAACCTATATGGGCATAGGCGAGGTAGTGAAACTAATTACCTATTTTATACAACATTGTACTCGAGGAGAAGCTCTCAAATATGGCAAGATTGACATCAAAACCATAGCATAAATTCCTTTGAAAGCTATCGGGTTCACTGTTGCACAACTATGTGGTTGTGAAGCTTTGCATTTTCTCATGAAGGCCTAGATGCAAACCATTATGGATTGTTTTCAAGGTACCATATTTAATTGGAGTGAGGTTGTAGTTTCCAATATGAAGTCGCAACTAACCAAGTTCAAAATGGGTAAACTCAAAAAAATTTGGTGTGGTGCCTTCGTTATTTCATTTTCTTTGGAGAAGATTCCTCTACTAGCAACACAGGTACTGGTAGAGAGAGGAGGTGGCCAATTACCAACAACCAAATTTACTCCTGACTTCTTCGATTAGTTGGAAAATAATATCATTATGATCGAAGATTTTTTGTATGCAGGGATGCACTACACAGGAGATTTGACCATGCCATTTCCTCTTGGGATGCAATGGGGTGCTATCGGTAAAATTTCACATTTTGGTTGATTTTTGACAATTTTCATTTTTTGTTATTTTGGCATCGGAAACTAATTATCCAAAATGATCATGACGATGTGGCCACAATGAGACCAACTGTATTACGTATATATGATTGACATGGTGAGAAGCCATTTTCTCCTATAGTACAGAACCTGGAGGTGGTAGAGACACTCATAGAGATAGAGCACAACCTTGAGAGGTTGACTTTGGACATTCTAATTTCCACAATAGATGATTTTCCTTTGCATTACGAGATGCATATTGTAGGGGTTCTTGGACCTATTAGTGATTTTCTACGAGGAGTATCATGTGCTATTGTATGCTACCATGGTCATCATCATGCGTAGTCACTAGTCTCAGGGCTAGATTTTTTTATTTTTGATAATGTATCAACACGTTTGGAAAATAAAGGTCATGGGGACACATGTCTTTAGATGAAATTTTTTGTAAGAGCCACACTATTTACATACTTTTATCTAATGAAAGCTACTACTATTTCTGAATATCTCGTCCAATATATGAATGAATATTGCATTAATTTCATTACAAATGTTTTACAAGTGCCAATTTAAGACATAATTAGCTAAAGCATATGTTAATGTGTTTAAATTTATTAGAATATTTTGATACTCAATATAATAAAATTTGATTTCCAAGAGATGAACCTGAAAAAGCATCCTTAACATGAAAGAACTTCTAACTGAATAAACAACAGTCAAATATAATACCATGAGTTGCGAATCTAACCTAACGGTCAATTGACGAATCCCAAATGCAATGGCATCAAATAATAGTTCAATCACTATGCTAGATTCTACAATATTGTTCATTGTTCGACTGAGGCATATCCCATGAATAGAAACTAACTCACTGTGGGCGAATAAATGACGCAGGTTGCATAACATAAATTTCGAGTATTACGACCATGTAACAACCCTGGTGAAAATTCCATGTAATAAAAGTTAATAAAGGAAAAATAATAACCACGATTGATGGGACATTTATTCCAAGTTGAATGTTGGGTAAGAAATCCTAGTGTGGGTGTTCATTTGGTTATTAATGGCTAAGGAAAATTGTAAAGGAAATGGCTAAGGATTTGGAAAGGAAAAATGGCATTTTGGCCCATTTATTTATGAAACTAATGGAAATTAGGAGAAGCGGGAGGTCAAAGGTCATAGGTTGCATGTGAGGAGGAAAATGAAGGAAAATAGTGGAATGAAGAAAATAAAGGCCTAATTCATAAAAAGGCTTCTGAGGATTAGTACATAGAGTTTGGTTAGTTCAGTTTTTGAGCTCTCTCACTATTCTCGCTCTCTCTCATACTCTTGGACACCTAGAGTTTTCTTGGAGCACTCTTGGAGAGTGTGGCATACTTGGAGTTTTGGAGCCAATAGGAAAAGGAAGATTAGGAAAGCACAAGAGGACATCGGGATCAATAGCTACAACAAATTTTCCTTGTAGGTACAAAGTTGCATATATATTTTCCTCACTAGTTTTGTCATGCATGGCATATCCATGTGAACTATTGGTCATGATCTATCATTGGCATGGAGGATTGCCTGGATTGATAGTGGATTGCTTAGCCTTTCCATTTCCTAGATAGCCATGGAGATTGTGGGTTTATTTCCTTGTTTTGTTTTGGCTGGTTCTCATGTTTCCTTTAGCTTGGGTTGAGTTATTAGTTCCTGGCAGCCCTAGTTGGACAATGTTTTGGAAGACTTGTACCAACTTGGGTTGAGTTACTAGTCCTGGAAGCCTTGGTTGAACAAACGCTCTCGAAACCATTGGTGGGTTGAGTTACTTGTCCTGGAAGCCCTGGTTGGAGAAATGATCTAGAAGCCAGACAACAGATGTGGGTTGAGTTACTAGTCTTAGAAGCCTTGGTTGGAACAAATGCCCTGGAGCCATAGAAGGCTTCGGTAGAGACCAATCTGATGATGGTTTTGTGATGTTTGATCGTGAGGTGGAATCATTGTTTGATGGGCTGAGGGGTTTGGCCTCTAGAAGCCTTGATGGTTTTGGATTGATGTGTTCTATGAGATCCCACATTCATGCTTGGAATATGGCACAGGGGTGGATGGACGAAGGGAGATTTGGCTCAGTCATTCTATGGTTAGGTGGAAACGTGGAAGTCCCATCCCGGGTTTCGATTTTGTATCATCAATATGAGGTTATTTATCGTCTTTCTATGAGTATTATATTGGTTTATATGTGGATTATATGGTTTTCATTTCCTTGGTTTTTTATTTCTATTATGCTAGTTATGTATATGTTTTATGATAGTAGTTATGTATGGCTCTCATCATGTTTTTACTTGTAAATGGATGAACAATGTATATATGAACTAATGGATGAAATGGCAACTAATGTGTTGAGGAATAAATGATTCTTATCAATTATAATCTAAGTATGAGACCCCTATACTTACATTTGTCAGTTACACATGTAGATTACATATGCATGATCTGTTTGATGAGATTCTTGTCATGGATAGTACAGGTCTATTCAAGGTCTTATTCAAGTAATTACATTTGTGTTTCCATTTCCTTGATATCTTTATGTATAGAAGGTGTTATTCATTTTTGGGCAATGACCTTGGCTCTGGGCTTGAAAGAGTGGGTCAAATCCTAGGGACGCTAGCACAACATTATGCAATTTAGTGCCTAGACGTTGGCATGCCTTGTCATGAGAGCATCTAGAGCCTCCTGAATGCTGGTAGGCCTATAGCATGGGAATTTCGAAGGTCAAGTGATCTAAAATCTTAGTGGAACCCAGGGGCTAGTTGGTAGAAAGGTCAAATCATATCATAGGAACTTTGCATCACATGTATACCGTGGTTGGTCAGTTACTTAGGTAGATGTGGAAGGAGGGTGTTATAGACTAGCACCATCAGCAAAGCCAATGTAAGTCTGAGGGAATGTTGACATATGCAAATCAGGTGTAACACAAGATGAATAAGAGAAGTAGCAACAAATCGCAAAAGGATGTTAAAAACTTTCACACATAAACTATGGTACATTAATATACAAATGTTTCACTGAACAATCTAAGTATAATATCTCTTTAGGTAAAGACCATTCCTAGGCTTTTCCAAAGGAATTTTGTCATAATCAACTAGTTCATAAGCCCCTTCTTTGAGTGCATGCTTTACAATATAAGGGTCATGCCACATGGGCTCGAATTTACAAGTGCCTAAATTATCATGCTCTTGATCATAATCATAGACCAAGACTAAATCACCTTCTGCATATGAATGAGGTTTTGTATTTTGATCATGTTGTAATTTTACTCGTTTAATTTGGGTCTCGCTAGCTAATTCAGCACCATGGTGAGTCTCATCGAGACGTACTAAGTACAAGAAAGTTTCTTCTTTAGCAAAAGTGGCTGGTAATAATTCAATTTCCAGTTTCAAAGATGATATCTTGTATTCAATCGGTAGAACTGCTTCCATCCCATAGAGAAGCTGGAAAGGAGTAAAACCAGTTGAAGTTTTTGTTGTGGTACGGTATCGCGACAAGGCTGGATAAAGCATTAGATTCCAATATCGTTTATGAGTCCCGATAATCCGTTTAATCATGGTAGTTAAAACCTTGTTAATGACTTCCACTTGGCCATTTCCCTATCAGTACTACGCCATAGAACTATCATGATGCCAACCTAGCTTCGTGGTAAGATCATTCATATATAATTTCGAAAATGGATACCATGGTCTGTGACGATGGCTCGTGGAACTTCAAACAAAGAAATTACATGGTTGAACAGGAAAATGGATGTTGTTTCAACATAATACTTAGATGCAGCCATCACCTTGATTCATTTTGTAAAATAATCTACACAAGGATAATGTACCCATGCCCTCTGGCAGAG
Organism: Pinus taeda; assembly: GCA_000404065.3. Classification (NCBI taxonomy): domain Eukaryota; kingdom Viridiplantae; phylum Streptophyta; class Pinopsida; order Pinales; family Pinaceae; genus Pinus; species Pinus taeda. The sequence continues at coordinate 44,052 of APFE031118770.1, read as the reverse complement.
TGAGGGTTACATGTAAGAAAATCAATGCCCCATTTGGAAAAAGGACTAAAAACAATGATTGGGTGAAGAGGAACAAGATGTGCATGCATTTTTTTATCATAAATTTGACAATTATGGCATTTTTGGACCGCAGTTATACAATATTTGAACATAGAAGGCCCGAAATACCCACCGCGTGAGATCTGTTGAGCAATGGTAAAACTTGACATATGATCGCCACAAGCTCAAGAATGGCATTCATTTAATGCCTATTCGGATTCCTCATGAGTTAAACATCGTCAGAAAATAGAATCAGCACCATTACGTTAAATTTTATTGTCAACAATATTTTATTGTTGGGATTCATACTGAATATGCTGATAATATGTTCATCTCAATTCTGGATGAAACATCCAAGTAAGAAGATAAATGATGATATCTACATACTAGGGATATAAATTAATGATTAGAAAGAGAGATTTGTCGGGAAGATAATCGTCTGCCACGTTTTCGTTTTAAGTGTGAGGAAAGTCACACAATACTTCAACAAATTCCAATTATTTCTTAGATTTGGATTTAATGAATTCCAAATCGAATTCTTGTAGGATGACCATTTGGAATACTTTCCCCCCAACAATTGTCTAGTTAGAATGTAATCCATGGGTTTGCAATTAGAAATCACAATAGTTTTTCCCAATAGAATGTAGTGACAGAAATGTTGGATATCTTGAACAACTGCCAAGATCAATTTATCAACATTTGCATATTTTGCTTCAGTTTTGGTGAAATTAGGACTTAAGTAATATATCACATGATCTTCATTCAATTCGTCTTCCTGAACTAGAACCATGCCAATGGTGGCATCAAATGTGGCTAAGTATAAAAAGTAGTCTTGATGATAATAGCCTCCTTTGCAAACTTTGGAGTTGGCAAAGATTGGAAGAAGGAGGAATATTTAGAATAGCCTCAACCTTCAATAGATCGATATGAATTCCTTCCTTTGAAATGAAAAATCCTAGAAATTGACCATATTACACACAAAAAAGACACTTATGTGGAATCAAGTGAATATTGTAATGATGGCATGTGATGAAGATTTCTCTCAAATGCATTGGATGGTATTCCTGTCTCATTGAATGATCTGACAAGTCATCTAAATAAGGTTGTACAATATGCTTGATATCATGAAATTTAGAAGACATTTCCCATTGAAAAGTTGCAATAGTGTTCTTCAAACCGAATGGGAGTTTTCAATAGGAAAAAGTCCCCCATGGGCAGATGAATGTAGTTTGGTGTTGATCAACTGGAAGTATTTTGATTTTATTATAGCCAGAAAATATTTCCATAAATGAAAACATTTTATTTCTGGCACATTCATCAATGATTTGATCGATATAGGGAGTAGGGTAGTTTCCCTTTGGACAAGCCTTATTGATATCCCTATAATCAACACATACTCTAATGGTTCTTTGTTTCTTATTAACATGTACGATATTGGATACCTAATTAGTTAAGGGAACTCGGTAGATGAAACCTGCTTTGAGAAGTTTCTTGAACTTAGCTTTAATCGTAGTAGCTTTTCATGGATTCACCGGACATAATCTCTTTCTGATAGATTTGGCATCTGGGTAAGTCTTAATTTCATGTACTATAATGCTTGGGTCAATTCCTCACATTTCCTGATAGGACCAGACAAAAATGTTGCAAAATTCTTGAAATAGGGCCTTATATGTTCAAATTTCATCGATTGAGCATGAGGCACCTATGTGAATATTTTCAATAATTATTGTTTTAATTGATATGCCATTGGTAATCATTGCAAATATATTCCAAAAATTCCTTTGGGACTTAGATTGAAAAATTGAAATCGGCAATTATGGACTTTCAACTATCTCACATGAAAACATAGTTGAAAAATCATTATTGATTTTATCAAGGTCAGATAGAAAAGATGAATGATGATAGTAATAATTTCAGGAATTTCATCTGAAGTCATGACATCCATGACAATTTCGTCAATTGGAAACGTATAGTTGAAAGGCTCAGAGATTGAAACCGGTTCTAACCAAGGTAAATGAGAATAATCATCATTGATCGTATACACTCGATCAATATTAGAAGATGAAGGGCTGGAAATGTTGGGTGTGGAGCATGTTATCTTCTTTATTCAAAAGTATCGTCGCATTGGACCCCAGTTCATAATGGCAACACCTACCATAAATGGGTTTACAGGTTGAAGGAAGAAGACAGAGGTAGAAAAAGGTATAAAGCTAGACTTGTGGTGAAGGGGTTTGCACAGAAAAAAACTATAGACTTTGATGAGATATTTTCTCTTGTTGTTAAAATTACTTCAATCATAACTATTTTAAGTCTAGTAGCAGTAGAATATTTTCATCTTGAGCAGTTAGATGTAAAGATGGCCTTTCTTGATGGGGATTTGGAGGAAGATATATATGTGTAGGAGCCATAAGGATATGAGGTCAAAGGGAAGGAGAAACTAGTGTGTAGATTGAAGAAGAGCTTGTATGTCTTAAAACAGGCTCCAAGGTAGTGGTATCTAAAATTTGACACATTTATGTTTGAACCAGGTTATAATAGATTTCACTCTTATCCTTGTGTTTATCTTGAAAGGAAAAATGATGGTAGCTATATTATATTATTATTTTATGTAGATGTCATGCTATGTTTTAACATGCAGGAACTAAATGTGCTCAAAATAAAATTGGAAAACTCATTTACAATGAAGGATTGGGTGCTGGAAAATAAATCCTTGGTATGAGAATAAGTAGAGACAGGGAAAATCACAAATTAACATTGTCTCAAAGTGAGTAAAAACAAAAGGTGTTGAAAATATTTAATATGCAGAATGCAAAACCATCTAGTGCACCTTTGGCTAGCCATTTCAAACTAAGTAAGCGGATGTGTCCCAAGACTCAAGAAGATATGGATTATATGTCTAAAGTTCCATATGCATCAGTAGTTGGAAGCTTAATGTATGCAATGTTCTGCACAAGGCCTAATATTTCACATGTAGTGGGAGTCGTAAGAAGGTACATGAACAATCCAAGAAAATAACATTGGATGGAAGTGAAGTGGATTCTCAGGTATTTGAGAGGTACCACATATCAAGCATTATGATTTGGTGGTTCAAACATTTCTCTACAGGGATATGTTGATGTAGATATGGCAGGTGATAGAGATAACAGGAGGAGCACTGCAAGGTAAGTGTTTACTGTAGGTGGAACAACTATTAGTTGGGTTGCAAAATTGCAGAGTGTTGTTGCACTCTCAATGAGGGAAGCAAAGTATGTTGCTACCACAAAGGATAGTAATGAAATGATATGGTTACAAAGGTTTCTGGATGAATTAGGTAAGAAGAAGGAGTTGGGCAGGTTATACAGTGATAGCTAGAGTGCCATTCATCTTGCAAAGAACTCAACATTTCATTCCAAGACTAAACATATACAACTCAAGTGCCATTTTATAAAGTTATTGTTGGAAGTTGGACAGTTGAAGCTAGAAAAGATACACACTTGCCATAATCCTCCAAATATGTTAACAAAAGTTGTAACCAAGGAGAAACTAAAATTATGCTCAGTTTCAATTGATTTTTCTAGTATGATGATAAAGATGAGAAACAACCAGGTCCAAAGTGGAGTCATTGTCCAACAAATGAAGCAGTGGTGGAGTTGTTATAATCAGTATCCAAGTGGGAGATTGTTGGGTGTGGACCATGGTTATCTTCATTATTCAGATGGATCGCCGCACTGGACCCCAGTTCATAATGGGGTGGAAACGCCACCCTTTTTTTCACTACCAAGGGAAGAATGGTAATTTTTATGAGGCCCCTCCTCATGGGGGTTTGGGGGTAGTACCCCGTAAGCTAAAAATAGATGTAAAATTGCCTTGTAAAATATTGTAATTTCGTATTCAATCTGGGTTATTCTTTAGGCGGATGATCTAACGGTAGAAGTTATATTTAATTTCCCTAGAAGGAAACCCCTCGTTATATATGAGGGAATTCTATTGCGGCTAAATGTATGTGTATTATGAGTGAGAAAGAGAGAGGAGACTGTCTAACAGAAAAGAGTAAATTATAGCAGAGCGGTTGTAGGTTGTATCTCTTCCTTTTGGTGGATAATATAAAAGGAAGGACTAGTTGTTTCTCCATGGATGTAGCCCAAATTGGGTGAACCACGTATATATGTGTCTCTCTCTTGTTTTATGCATTTTCTGTGTTTGTGTTTCTACAATATTATATATGTTCCTTTGCTCTATAATATATATTTTTCTAACAAGAAAATGATTGTACTTGTTATCACCCCAAGAAACTCTCCTAGGTTGTATATCAGAGATGCTCGGGAACATTACAAACTCAACAAAAATGTTGGAGAAATGGTGGATGAATGAAAGAAATGCTACATATTCAAGCTAGATAACCACTTCCACTATGCTTAACCCAAGACATGGGTGAACACCCCCAGACTATAAGGCTTTAGACCACCAATTACTCACAGTTTGAGGATTTAGTGGAAATGGAGAATACTGACCACACCAACAGATGCACAAGACCATGTGATGGCTAGCTGCAACTAGTAAATAGGTCTACAAATCTATTATATAATGCACAAACACGATGACAGCTCTCTGGCATTAAAACAACAGAAACCTGCATGCAAATTCAATGATACATGCTAGATTCAAACACAAAGGTGGGATGACAGCCCCTCTAATGCTAAACATCTACAACACATGAATAAATTCATAACAGGCACAGCCTAGAACAAAGAAGAAGAAGTAGAAAGTGAGAAATTAACAGCAAAACAAGCTTGCATTAGCTGAAAATGAAGACCAGATGCTGCAGGTATCACAGTAGTTACAGTCTCTAGAAGTTGAAGCTTACAACAAAATAACATTCATCAACCCTATTACATTCTGAGTTCTCAATATATATAGAGGTTGATTACAAAAACATTTTTTATCCTATGCATGGAGGGGTCATAATGGACCACCAACCAAATTAAGTATTTGATAAAAATCTCTACTACAATCTGATGCTTGAATGAATATATTTGATAGTTTATGGTACTTGGTTGTCCTTCCTGAGCAGGTAGAATGTCCTATGGAAGAATTATCCATAACTGATAAATGTTGTGAACTGCTTGAGGAATGTCCTTTTCTTCTCGGCCACTCTACCTCTTGAATGAGGTAGTTGGAGAGTAATTATGCCATGTACAGGTAGCTGGTCGCCTTCATTCTTCAGCAGCAGAGAACAGTCAAAGGTGGTGAAGATTTCATGACGAGCAAATGAGCAGGATCAGGATCACAAGAACCGTTAGATCAAGTAATTGAACAAGAGATTAGTTTACGGAGGCTATCGGGAGGTATGTGAATGGAGAAAATTGTGACCCATCGGATCGCGGTCGGGTAGATCCAACGACTATCAGGCGTGAAAGGTGAGCGAAGATTAATGGGCGGAAGGACAAGCGGATGGCGATTTCCTCGCACCGCTTACGGGAGGTAGGTGGTATCTATATTCGAGGGCGCGATGTAATACGATTGTGACATGTGGCTGGTGAGTCCAGTGGGAAACTGCTTCCCCGCAGGCTATCGTACATGCAGTTTACGAGAGCGGGAGTAGCGTATATTGTTGGATTGAGCGGGAGCTGCAATCAAAGAGTGGGAGAAGAGTGAAGGTTAATGGGAGTGATGTGACCAGGAAAAAGGTGTGGGTTATGGTGCCTTTTTGTGGAGGCATAGTTATATGGATTAGACTTTAGCAATGAGGGGATAGGCAGAACCAGGGCTAAGACAGGGTTTTGGTGATAAAACGAAGGAAAATAGGGATAGTGAGAGTTATAAGGGTATAAATCAAATGAAGGAGGAAGGATAAAATGGACTACTGCGAGTTCCCTTGTTGCAAAAACACCACGGCCAAGTTTTCCTTGATCCTCAAAATGTTCAAACACGTAGCAACGCTAATATTTTGGCTCCTTTTGGGGATGAGATCCTCCCTGTGAGGTCTCAAGAACCTACAGATCAATGCCTTCCTGATAAAAATGAATTAGAAAAATTCCTAGTGTTCCATTGGGCATGGATTCTAACTGCACCTACACTAAAATGCTAAAACAAAATATCTACAACTTTTAAGGCAAAAGACCTTAAATCACATAAATTTTCAGAAATCGCCCATTAACTGGGCCATCAAAAACTGCTTCTCCTCCCATACTTTTCAGTATGAAGGTGTTGTTCCCTTGAATCTAAGAAATAATAAAAGGGCCTATCCAAAAAGCATCAAACTTTCCATGATTGCCTTTCCTTTTCTTTAGTGTGTCCCATTTCAGAACCAAGTCTCCAACCTGAAAATTATCTGCTTTTGCTTTCCTGTCAAAAGCTTCCTTGATCTTTTTCTGATGTGTTGCATCCCTTTCAACTAGGTGTTCTCTGATTTGATGCACCTCTGCTAAATTTGTGATTCTTTTGGCCATGTCTTCTTCCTCATTCTATTCTAATTGAAGGAACTTTGCCACTCGGAGAGTAAGTTGAATTGGAAATATTGCCTCTGTGCCATACACCAGCTTAAATGGAGAATTCCCTGCAGGTCTCATAATGGTCATTCTGTCATCCCAAAGTGCATATTTGAGCTTGGAATCCCAATTCGTTTTGTTGTCCTCCAACGAATTCTTAACTATCCTTATTAAACTCTTATTAGAGGATTCTGCTAGACCATTTCCTTGAGGACAGTATGAGATCGAATGAATCAGTTTAACGCCCATTGAATTACACATATCCACCAACTCTTTGGCTCTGAAGGCTGCTGCATTATCTGTAACTAATTTATGTGGACAACCAAATCTGGTAAAAATAGTTTCAAATAAAAAATTCATGACCACATTATGATCAGCCTTTCTGGTAGGGATTGCTTCAATCCATTTAGTGAAATAATCAGTGGCTATTAATATCCAACTGTGTTGGCCACTGGAATGTGGATTGATTTCTCCAATGAAATCCAAGCCCCACTACTGAAAAGGTCCTTTTACAAATATTGGTTTTAAGGGTAGGGACTTCAACTGTTGTCTTCCTTCAAATATTTGGCACTTGTCACAAGATTTAATAAATGAAAATACATCAGAAAATAAGGAGGACCAATAATACCCAGCTCTCAGGATTTTGTGAGCTGTAGTCTTCCAATAATGGTGCCCTCCGCACATGCTGGAATGAAATTGTTGCATAACTTCCATTGATTTTTCTTTGTCCAAACACCTCAAAAGCACCCCAGCTGGATCCCTCCAATAGAGTAGATTTTCAATAATACAATATTTAGCTGCTCTAAGCTTAATTGTTCTGGCTTGACTTGTGCTTAAGTCTGGAGAGATTTCTAGCTTCAATAAGAACTTAATTATTTCAGAATACCAGTCACAAGAAGCTAGATTTTCGGCCACTGATTGCTTTCTATCTGGTTTAACTATTATTTCTTCTTTTGTTTGACCATTTTCTGAAATCAAGCACATAAGGTTTATGTCCAAAGTTCTGCAATTTTCTTCGGCTAACAACTTGGCAAGGCCCTGACCTCTGACAAGCTTGGTGGGCTTCAATTCTATATTAAATTCAATCAACTTTGCAATCCATTTAGCCCTTCTTCCATCAGCATCAGGTTGTGTTAGGACATCTTTTACTGCAGCAAATGGCACATATGCAATTATCTTGGAATGCAGAATGTAAAATCTAAAAGCTTTTAAAGATTTGATAAGAGCATATGCTTGTTTTTCAATAATGTCATACCTCAGTTCAACATCCCTCAATTTTTTACTAAAAAATGCTACTGGATGTTCTAAACCTTCTTCATCTCCCTGCAACAACACTTCTACAATGGTATCTTCAAAGGCAAATGAGAATACATGGAACTCCTTGCTGTAATCTAGTCTTATTAATGTGGGAGCTTCCATAATAGCCTTCTTGATGGAATCAAATGATTTTCTTGTTGCATCAGTCCATCTTACCTCTGACCCTTTTCTCAACATGGAGGTAATATGCTTCACTAGTTCTGCAAAATTTGGTATGAACCTCCTTACAAAGTTTATTTAGCCCAAAAAGGATTGGATATCCTTCTTCGATCTCAGGACAGACAAATTATGTATGGCCTTTACCCTTTCTGAGTCAATTCGGACTCCTGCAGCAGAAACAATATGTCTTAACAACTTGCCTTCTTCTAAAGCAAATTGTGATTTTCTAGGATTGATTGAGATCCCAAACCTTCTGCACTTCAAAAACACTGTCTTTAAATGTTGTAGATGGTCATGATGACTGTTGGAGTATACTGTTATGTCATCAAGGTAGATAAGAACAAATTTATCCTACTCTCTCGCAAAAGCTATATCCATAGCTCTTTGAAATGTGGCTCCAGCATTCATCAATCCAAAAGCAATTTTTGCATACATAAAAGTGCCCCAAGGAGTGGTAAATGCAGTCTTATCTTGATCATCTAGATGTACAACAATCTAATTAAAGCCTGAAAATCCATCTATGAAAGACATCACTTTGGCTCCTGAAACCTTTTGCCGCAAATGCCCCATCTTGGGCAGGGGATAGTTGTCTTTCTTGGAGCATTTGTTTAAGTTTCTAAAATCAACACAAAGTCTGATTTCTCCGCTTTTCTTCCTCACTACTACTAGGTTGGCTACCCATTTTGAATATTTGAGAGGGACTATGATCTTGGCAGCCAACAACTTTTTAATTTCTTTTTCAATCAGAGGAAGAAGCGTAGGATTTATTGGTCTCAGCTTTTGTTTGAAAGGAATGGTGTCTTTCTCCAGAGGCATTTTATGCTGGATTATTTTTTTATCATATGTTTTTAGGTCACTATACTCCCAAGCAAACACATCAGTAACTTGCTTCATTAATTTGCAGTATTCATAACTTTGATCAGCAGATAGGTGTGTGGATAAATTTACATATCTAGGCTGACCTGGACTTCCTATATCATGCTTACAGACTACAGATTGGTCTTCTTTTTGGGCAGTCTTGTAAGGGACATCATTCTGGTCAAACAATCTTTCAAGAGGAATTAAACCCTTAGGTATATGATTGGTGGGGATTTGGATAATGCTATCTTTGCCAATTTTATTTCTAAGTTGTACTTGGGGATTTTCTTCCAAGGCTTCATTTTCTTGGTCAATTTGCACATCGGAAAATTCATCAATGACTTGCAGAAACCTATTCAATTCATCATCATCTTCAAAAAATTTCCAATGGTGGACATTATTAGGAAAGGATGGTCTATAGTTCACTTGGACTTCATACACTAGTCTGGGAGGCATTGGAGGGATAAATAGACTAGCAGACACAACAAGGGAATCAGAAAGCTGATTTTGGGCTCTAGGAATATATGAAATATAGAAAGTGTCAAAGAAATCTTTGAGTCTCCATACCTCATCTCTGTATTTCAGCCTTGGGTGCTTTGCCTGAAATGTTTTATTTATTTGTTGAATAATCAGATCAACATCTCCAAACACCTTTATGTTCTTGATTCCTCTGTCTTTAGCCGCATTAAGACCCAATATCAAAGCCTCATACTCTGCTATATTACTAGTGACTTGAAAAGCCAGCTTTAAAGACAGCTACGTGCTTTCTTGTTTTGGAGATATCAACACCACCCCTACTCTTGGAGTCTCCCTAGAACATGCTCCATCAAAGAACATCTCCCAAACCTGACTTCCTTGGTCTTCCTCGGCCTGAAAAATTGGTTTCTTGAGCTGCAACAAGGCCTTTCGAGATTCTTCTATTTGGAGAATACATGCTCCAAAATCAATGTCCACTGCATAAATAGGATGATTGGACGGATTCTTCTCATCACTAATGATGTATGCCAGCTATGTTTCTCTGTATAATCTCCTACTTTCTCCTCCAAAGACTGGGACAGTGGCATAACATAAATCATTTTGTAATGTCCCACCTAGTCTCTTAATCCACCCTCTTGACAACAGCATGCCAAACTTAGGAGGGACATCTACCACCACTATTTCCATCACCATGCTCTTCATGGGCAGCTGAGTTAGGGTAATGACAATCTTTTATCAGTCCCAGGCATTTTACTTTCCTTGAATCAAAAGAGAATAAATCATGATATGGTCTAGTGATATCAAGGCCTAACTCTTCCATGACAACTTTTGGCATCAAATTGTGGCTAGCCCCTGTGTCTAGCAAGCAATTGTGCAGGATTTTATCATGAATGGTCAAAAAGACATAAAAATATGCAGAGTTATTATCAGCAGGTTCGGTCATTGGGCTGAGCACAGCTCAGGCTTGTCATCTTGCAAATTTATAGAGTCAGGGGAGGTTTGTATGGCTTTCAATTCAAGAGCTTCAAGGATGGGCTTTCTAATCACTTCACTCTTTACAAGTTCTAACAAAGTCACAGATTTTTTTAACTTCTGGACTTCTGCTTCAAGACTGAAAGGGGAAGGGGACTTATCAAGACCTCTTACCTCTTGAGCTAGAGCTTTGAGGATGACTAGATCAGCTACTGGTCTCTTTTGTCTGATATTATTTGACTCTGTTTGGACAACAACTCTTTGGGCAGGATTCTCCTTAACATTATTTGCTTGTGACCTCAGGTTATACCTTCGTTGTTCACTGGTCTGCAGAACAGCTTCTCTGTCCCACCTTTGACTATTTTTTTCTTGCAGCAAAGAATCTTCATATTCAGTCAATGTCAAGAAGGCAGCACTGCCTTTATCTTACATGCAATATATTTCATCCTCATCTTCAATTTGTTCCTCCTCCATGACTACATTTTGAAAAGGAGCTTTAACTTTGTGTTCTTCATTTGGTTCTTTACCCCTCTGTATTATTTGCAACTGCTCATTCACTCTTCTATATGGATTTGAGTTTCTGGGAGAAAATGTGTTCTACTGCTTTGTTTTTCTTGAATTATGCTCAATCTTCAGCTTAGATATTTCAACAACTAATGACTTTATCATTATGGTCATTTTATCTAATTTAGGTTCTGAAGATGAGACAAAGGAAGAAGAAGCCTCACCTCTCTGCCTTCTTTTGTTAGTATGACTTTTGAGTTTTTCTACAACCATAATATTGGATTCTACTTCCAGGGCTACATATTGCATGTCTGCCAGAGTAGCACATTTTCTTTCTCTCAGTAATAAGCAAAAATCAGAGTCAAACGCATTGGCATATGTGAGTTTAGCTGAAGTGGGAGTTGGCTTTACCTCAGCTGATATTTTACTGTACATTCGATTAAATATTTTATTGAAATTAGGCAAAGATTCTCCATTTTCTCTCTTCAAGTTACCAAACTCAGTATGGTAATACAACAAGTCCTTTTTATCTCCCCATTGTTTTAAAAATGCATCATCTAAGGCTTCAATATCAGCAATAGATCTAGGGGTCAATTCTATGAACCATTTTCTGGCCTCACCATCGAGGCTCTCAACAAAAACTCTCATCCACACGTCATTTTCACTAATATCTAAGTTATCAGCATAACTATAAAAAGCTTGAAGGTGTTCTTCAGTAGTTACCCCATCTATACAAGTGAATTTAGGCATGTATTTTTGGTATTCTCCTACAGGCATGGAATTTAAAGGAACATACAAAACTAGGGGTCCATACCTAGCAGCAACAATTCTTTCCATCCTCATAGTGCTTGCTGGCCTGCCATGGGGTATGCCGAATGCTACTGGTAGATTGAACAGTGGGAAACAATGAAATGGATGGTAGAGACAAGGGAATATGATGGACTGTATGGGATACAACCTTTGGACTCGGGTCCAAAGGGGAAATAAATACACAACAAGCTATATGAATCTCTATAGGTGATCTTCGCTAGCAATACAAGGTTCTAATTCTTCAAATTGTCTATTCTCAACTATAACCTTCTCTCGTAGAGATATATAAGATTTCTTAGGCTTACCTGATCCTGATGCTCCTTTCTGTGAAGTTTTTGATGCAAGAGCATCTAGACCCAGCCAACAATGTGATGGAATGATCACATGTTGTGGCTAAACAAAGCGAAATTCATTGATTGTTTGGACGAATTCAATTTTACTGAGGAGGATAAACTTCTCAAATAAGTTTGTTATTGTAATAAATGAGAATTGTCTTATTTTAGATTAGTGATAAGATTGTTTGTATAGGTGTGTTGAGAAGCTAGGAAATAGCATATTTTTGCTACTATTCCTAGAAATAGAAGATTGCGTTGATGGAAGATGTGATAAGAGCGAGAGAATGATGGAGAGATTTTTTGATATAGAACGAGTGGAGTTAGGTCAGAAGGGGGTATTCTTGTCTGGAGCAAGGGATTTTTTTAGAGTGATTTGTTAGAGATAGCGTGAGTTTTGATATGGAGTGAAAGCTCATTTTAGAGGAGACTGTGTAAGTTAAATTATATACAGAGTTTATTCTTATGTAATAGAGGCAATTGCGAGACTCTATTCTTTTGTGTATTGTGCATAAAATAAATATCCTGTGTCTTTTTATATGACGCGTCGTGGAATTTGAATACCGATTTGGTGTGAAATTTGATAAATTAATGGAGGACTGTTTTTGTGTGAAAAGGTGGTTAGTTCATTGTGTAAGTGAGGCAAAAGCCAAACTCTATTTAGTTTTTGAGTATTATGAGACGCCATTACATTCTGTGCAAGTCGAATGACAAATCATGAGAATTTGAGTATTGTTTGCCTGTATAATCAATTGAAATGGTGTGCGGCCTATGTTTATTGAAAGAACTCCAGTGTTAGTGTAAATCAGGCAGTAGTTTAAGGTTGTAAGTTAGAAAAGCTTTCAACACAAGAATTTTGTTTAAATTAACTTCGCAGCACCTTGAGAAAACTGGAATTAATACATATGTTGGCTTTGAAATTTGCATCGGCCCGACGAATTGACATCAACGATGTGGAGTCGAGGAATAGTTAAGTGATGTTAAATTCTGGAAATCTCCGATTCCGATTTGGATCGGATCGGAAGTTTGGGAACTGAAAGTGAAAACACCTTGCAAAAGATCCAATGGATGATCTTCGATAAATTGGATCAGAGCAACTGAATTGTCGAGAGTCGATGCATTAAATTATGTGATTGCCAATTATGTATGAATCACGTCAGAAGCATTGTGAATATATATATATATATATATATATATATATATATATATATATATATATATATATATTATATAACTGAGATTCGAGACCGCCGAATTGATATATCGGTGGATGAATAGAGCTTGGAGCGCATAGAATAGTATTTGATATTATAGCAGTGTATGTCAGACGTGGAATGTTATAAATCAATTTTGAGATTGAATCAGATCTGGTACAAAGATTGGTTCGGAAGGTTGTGAGAAGTCCAAAGGTGGAGGTGCACATTAAACTGGGCGATTTCCAAATTCTGATCAAATCGGATCGGGTTTGTGGAGCAATTTACAGGTTTGGTGTTGAATCTTTGAGATCTCCAACTATCAATTGAGTCGGATCAGAGCAGTTGTTAATCATAGCTTGTATGATCGTCGATCAAAATTGTTTTGAATCATAACGCATCGGATTTAATGACAGTGTCGACAGTTAGTGACATATTTGAATGGCGGCTTGCAATAGATGCGTGTTGTAAGTTGAATGAGATTAGGTGTTGCTGCAATATATACATATGTATGAAACTATTGTGAAATGTGTTCAACGTTGTTTTAAATGGTTATAAAAGGCGCAATTTCAAAAGGTGTATTGGATCAGAGGTGTAAAAACTATAATGCTGGGAATTTCTTAATGGAGCGAAACCATTTCTGATTGTGGTATAATTATGGTTTGGAAGGGGAAGTTTGAATTGGAACAGAGGTTTTGCAATCCACTTCAGTTAATATCAATTTGTGAAATCTATATATGTATCGATCCTTGAATAAAAGGATTGGATCGAAAGCTCTATTCGAATCAGTGTTAGAACCTCAATTTGATGAGTCAATCTCATGGAGGGTGCTATTGATTTAAGGGGAATCTGACTGTTGGTGTGTAAAAATGTTTGTGAAATTGCCAGGATTTGAAGTTTAAAAAAGCTAATTTTTGAGATGTATTTTATATGCATTAGCATAGTGTGATTCTGGTCTTGCAGGGATTCCCCTGCATCAGTTTTCTTCTGATTAACATTCTTCTCAGGGTCAGGCACTAGTTCAGCTGGTGATTTCTGAGGATTTCTTCGAGTATGTCTCACAAACTGAGCCAGAACTACAATGTGGAGTTGCCACCAGGTAGGTCCACCAGTAGAGTTGCCACATAGATGATTACAACTAGAAATGTGCCCAGACTTTGTCTATCATCAAAATCTGGAACTGTTTCGTTTCCTAGGGAAGCTGAGCTTCAATCTCCTCTCCTTGACAATGGCGCCAATTAATGTTATCACCCTAAGAAACTCTCCTAGGTTGTATATCGAGATGCTCAGGAACATTACAAACTCAACAAAAATGTTGGAGAAATGGTGGATGAATGAAAGAAATGTTGCATATTCAAGCTAGATAACCACTTCTACTATGCTTAACCCCAGACATGGGTGAACACCCCTAGACTACAAGGCTTTAGACCACCAATTACTCATAGTTTTAGGATTCAATGGAAATAGAGAATACTAACCACACTAGCAGATGCACAAAACCACGTGATGGCTGGCTGCAACCAGTAAAGAGGTCTGTAAATCTATTATCGAATGCACAGACATGATGACAACTCTTTGGCATTAAAACAACAAAAAATTGCATACAAATTCAATGATACAAGCTAGATTCAAACATAGAGGTGGAATGACAGCCCCTCTAACGCTAAACATCTATAGCACATGAATAAATGCATAACAGGCACAGCCTAGAACAAAGAAGAAGAAGTATAAAGTAAGCAATTAACAGCAAAAGAAGCTTGCATTAGCTGAAAATGAAGACCAGACGTTGCAGGTATCACAGTAGTTACAGTCTCCAGAAGTTGAAGCTTACAACAAAATAACATTCATAAACCCTATTAGATTCTTAGTTCTCGATATATGTAGATGTTGATTACAAAAATATCTGCTATCCTATGTGTGGAGGGGTCATAATGGACCACCAACCATATTAACTATTTGATAAAAATCTCTGCTACAATCTGATGCTTGAATGAATATATTTCATATTTTCTAGTACTTGGCTGTCCTTCCTGAGCAGGTAGAATGTCCTATGGAAGAATGATCCATAACTGATAAATGTTGTGAACTGCTCGAGGAATGCCCTTTTCTTCTCGGCCAGTCTGCCTCTTGAATGAGGTAGTTGAAGAGTAACTATGCCAGGTACAGGTAGCTGGTTGCCTTCATTCTTCAGCAGTACAGAACAGTCAAAGGTGGTTAAGATTTCATGATGCGCAAATGAGTGGGATCGGGATTAAACAACAACCGTTAGATCGAGTAATTGAATGGTGAAGATTAGTTTACGGAGGCTATCAGTAGGTATGTGAATGGAGAAAATTGTGAGCCATCAAATCGTGGTCGGGTAGATCCGAGAGCAATTAGGCACGAAAGGCGAGCGGAGATTAATGGGCAGAAGGATAGGCAGACGACGGTTTCCCCGCACCGCTTACGGGAGGCAGGTGGTATCTGTATTCGGGGGCGCAATGCAATACAATTGTGGCACGTGGCTAGTGGGTCTAGTGGGAAATTGCTAACCCCACGGGCTATCATACATGTGGTTTACGGGAGCAGGAGTAGCGTATATCGTTGGATTGAGCAGGAGGTGCGATCAAAGAGTGGGAGAAGAATGAAGGTTAACGGGAGTGATGTGACCGAGAAAGGTGTGGGTTACGGTTCCTTTTTGCGGAGGCACGGTTATATGGATTAGACTTCAACGCTGAGGGGATAGGCTGAACCAGGGCTAAGATAGGGTTTTGGGGATAAAACAGAGGAAATAGGAATAGTGAGAGTTATAAGGGTATAAAACAAATGAAGGAGGAAGGATAAAATGGATTGCTACGAGTTCCCTTGTTGCAAAAACACTACGGCCAAGATATCCTTGATCCTCAAAATGTTCAAACATGTAGAAGCGCTAACAATACCACCTAATAAGACATCTCAGAAGGGCTCAAAGTCATCTCATTACTACAGGAGGATAATTGAGACTCTAAAGGCACTATCAACAGATCAAAAGATTCCATAGAGATTTATGTAATCATGTTAACCTCAGGAAAATTAGAAGGAAAATTTGGTGGAGGCATTGCAAAGGTTCCCATCAGTGATGAGCCTTTAGGAACCAACACCAATATATTCATAAGGAGTGTTTGTTTTTGAGACAAAAGGTATGCTACTTGTAGAGTTAGGGTCTGAATTGTAGTAAGACAACTAGTCTACTTTTACAATTTTCCCTTGTGAGGAAATTATATCATTTCAAATAGTGATGAGACCACCATTAACATAGCATAGGTCCAAATTCAACTAGGAAAAAGGTTGTAATCGACTTCAGCATCCACAACTTCAACTTTGATCGTGACCATTTTCCCTCTAGATCTATGGGAAAGTTGTCCAGGATCCAATAAGAACGGAAACCTCTTCCATAAAAGGCTTTCAGAGTGGTGGGTGATTTCTTGATGGTTGGAGAACCTAAAGCTTTCCAACAAGAAATTGGCATAATGCATGTAGAAGCTCCTTCGTCAATAATTGTGCAAAATACTCATCTTGGTTTAACAAAAACTGGAATCTGGAATTTCTTTTGATGAGGAAGTCTTGGGATATGACTCTCAAGATCAAATATAATTAAGTTGGAATCATGTGGGTCAATAGTTCCTATGGTTGAAAATAAAAGCTTTCAATGTGCCGGGCATGTTTGCAACACCTATAGAGTTGATATTATGGAAGGAGACATAGCCAAGTCTTCAACCATGTTATAATTTTGTGCAACTCTAACATGCAGGTTGAAAGTTGATTTTCGAAGCACAGCTTTGTGAGGAAAATCACCATTTCATGATTCAATTTATCGGTCTGTAATGGTTCAAAGGGAGTAGGAGGAATTGAATTGGAAGGTTGACCAGATGAACTAGCCTCATTTCCATTGTCAACATGATGCTTATGCCCGTGATCCTATGATCTTGTAGCCACCATATCTTCTTACGAATAAATCATCATCATATCTTGCGATGTGGAAGAGGAAGATTTGTTATGAGAAATCATTTTTCTATCTTTAGAAGGAAATAAATCCTTCAAAACATTGGAAGTTGGAGAACCTCTAATGAATTTGGAAACCTCGCCTAATGTGGGAATTCCCTCGAATAATGATACTTATTGCAAATAAGGCAAGGATAGCAAGGTTTTTGTTTTTCATAATTAGGATTAGTTTTAGCATGTTTCTCTTTTGAAGAAGAATTTTGTTGTGATTTACCTTTCCCATTATTTTTACCTCTGGTTGATTTTGTCTCGCTAGTAGATGATTCTACGACATTAATCTTGGAAATAGTTTTCGAAGAACGAATTTCATATGGTGTATCTTGTATGGCCACAGTTCGAGTAATTTTAGAATTTTTCTTTTTCCCCTTAAACTGTTGGCTAACAGAACCTATAATACCATCAACAACATTAAATCCTGTAGGAGACATAATGATTCGTTCACTCGTAAACCACAGTAAATTTAGAATTTCCTCGTGCAAAGTTCCAGATTGAGTATAGACTAAGTCTAAGTACTATGCATGAGAAATTACCTATTCTTATGTGCTGACACCTCCTTTAGAAAAATCCTCCATAATAATGGGAAGAAGTGACTTCATAAACCACTCAGCTAAAATATTATATGGAATAAAAAAATTGACTAAGCGACGTCTATGTCTCCATTCATGAATATGATTAGAAACATGAGTCGATTTTTATTTTTTTTAAAGAAGACAATACTTCAATACCAATATCATAATGGATCAGTAAAAGAAATTGGGTTAAAACCATTATTGCCAGGGAATTAAGGTTATCAAAAGAAGCGCGAGGTAGCTCAATGTACTATTTGGCTGCCAAACTAGATAAAGTTCATTGGATAAGACGAAGACAGATGGAATCATTGATTAAAGAATTCAATGCACACTAGAGATGATATGTCATCACATGATTGGATGGGTCTTATCCTAATTTGCCTTCAAATTTAGGTATGTCACTCGGTAACTTGGTTGGAATCACTTACCAATAAGGATAAAAATAAATAGGATCATTGGTTAATCGAGATAAATCTGGTAGATCTAAGGTTGCAATAAATAGTTACTATCAGTTAGTGTCTTGCGGAAAATATTGATAACCTCATGGGTTAAGATGAAGCCCTTGAGGCGGATACCTAGGATATCTTGGAATAGTCTGTGCAGTTGGAATTGGAATTCTACTAGGGTAACCAAGGTGACCCATACTAGGTTTAGGTTGAACAGGGACTTGATAAGTATGATTGGGGTATGGTTGACTCTTAAAAGGTTGAGCTTGACCCATTTGACCTAAATAATAATTCCCCTATACAGGCTGAACTTGCAAAGGTTAACCTTGAACAAATTGACTTTGAGCAGGTTTCCTTTGAACAAATTGACCTTAAAAAGGTGGGTTTTGGAAAGATTGGCCTTGGAAAGGTGGACTTTAAAAAAATTGTCCTCGAAAAGATGGAACTTGATAAGATTAACCTTGAAAAGGCGAGATTTGGAAAGCTTGACCTTGAAAAGGTGTTTTCACTATTCCTATAATGGGTTTCCCGATAGGAATTTGTGTTATAGGTTGGACCATAGGAACGATTTGACAAGCAGAAGCCTACAAGATTGACTAAGTAGTCTGGGGAACATATATTTGAGGGGTAACTAGAATGGTAGTTTGTGATACACCTGGAAAAGATGTCTGCGGAGTACATATTGCAACAATGCAGTGGATGAAGGGTAGCAGGTCGAGCATCAGTAGTGTAGAGGACTGATGTCATGGATCAGTGTGATACTTCTACTAAGAGGGAGTATTTATTTTTGGGTAGCATCGAATGTTCTCTAGTTCTGAAATTTTGTGGAGGGGCTAGAATGCATGACATATCCAAGGCCCAGAAATTGTTTGGTTAAATTCCACCTGGATTGTACTTTATTAAAATAATTAATATTTTTAATGGGGTTCCTAAGTCTAAACTTAGGAAAATTAAAATATTAAGGGGTATTAATGAAAATATGGGTGAGAAGATTTTAAGAGACAAGGATCAAGTCTAATTTAATCTTAGTCATTGACTAAATATTAGATCATGACCAATTATTTCTCAACAGGAAAAGTATAAAGGAAGGTTTGGGGTCAGTTGGAGAACACACACAGTGAGAGTAGCACTTGAGCTAAATCGAAATTTTGGGCGTGGTTTGCTCAGACTTTCGGAGTCATATTCTAGTGCAGAGAGGGGTAGTCAGCAGAGGGACTTCATTCCAAGGCTGAGAATACATAAAAGAGAGGGAAAGAAACACCAAGGAGAGATAACGCAACTCTAGAAGGATGATGCAGAGGCTAGAGGGGTTGACGCGGTCACTTAGAGACAACACTGGGGTTTCTATGAGGAAAATTGAGTAGTAGTTCAACAAATTGATTTCTGAGCAGGGAAGGCTTACTGGGAGGGTGATGCAGCTCCTAGAGGAGGTGACGTAGTTTCAGTGTAGAGCTAGGAGCAGCTATTGTTGCACAGCATTGGGGACGATGCAATCACCTGTGGGGTTTGTTCATCTAGTTATCGGATTCACCAAAATATTTATCTCCGAATAGAGGTACTTCTATCGGGTTTATTCTTTGTTGGGTGAGCTGAATTAAGCACCCTATTTGTATTAAAAAATATTCTTAATAATAAAACCCTCACATCTGTTGCACCGGTTTTCCCACACTGGTTTTTTCTAGGGACATTTAGTCTAAAAATAAGTGTTTTCTTTGTGTGGTTATCTCATTTATTTTTTTAGTACATGATCTGTATATTGGTGTAGGCTACAATGTATTTGCATTAATATTTTTTGAATAATTATAAAAATAGCTTGTTAGACTAAAGAACACAAGTAGGTAATGCAAATTAGTTTATTGTAGTAAGATTTATGAATTGTTGGATTCATAAGTTTTCACACATTTGGCTTCCCTTTTTTGTAGAT
Source organism: Pinus taeda (assembly GCA_000404065.3). Classification (NCBI taxonomy): domain Eukaryota; kingdom Viridiplantae; phylum Streptophyta; class Pinopsida; order Pinales; family Pinaceae; genus Pinus; species Pinus taeda. Next base: position 23,965 of record APFE031118770.1, on the reverse strand, counting down.
GATTTAAATTCATAACTCAACATCTTTGTGACCCATTTTTGCTACTCTTCTAAAGATAATACTATTATTTCTTCTCCAATGGTTTAAGCACCTTGTCAACATGTTGAACATGATCTTTGCAAGGCTTGTTGTAAATTAGTACATCATCAAAAAATACTAACAATTTTTCTAAGAAAGGATTTGAAAATGGAATTCAACAAACCTTGAAATGTGGAAGGTGAATTAGAAGGGAAAAAAGGAATGATCAAAGATTCATAATGACCTTCATGAGTTCTGACTTCTATTTTCATTCTAATTTGATGATATCTAGAATGAAGATCCAACTTTGTGAAGTAAATTGCTCCATGTAATTCATCCAAGAATTCAACAATGACCGGAATGGGGAATTTATCTTTAATAGTTAGCTTATTGATATCTTTATAATATGGACACATACACCATGATCCATCCTTCTTGTGCACCAATATTACTAGAGAAGAGAAATAAGTTTGAATAGGTTGAATTATACCTACCTCTAGCATTTCCGCAACCATACATTCAATTTCACTCTTATGGGTATAAGGATGTATGTAAGGACTTATGTTTGGCAGAACACTTCCTGGAATCAAGTGAATAGCATGATCATGATCACAAATAGGTGAGAGACCTTTGGGAGTCTCAAATACCTTGGAATGATTGTCCAAGACTCTTTGGGGATCTAGAAAAATAAATGATTTCACTGTTTGAACGTTGAGTGAGCATAATTGTGCAATTATGCCTTGTTTTCCCTTCTTCAAAAGCTTTTTCCTACCATTAGAAGTGATTATCTTCCCTGGTTCCCCTATGATACTCCTTAATTCAATTTCATTTTATTCCCAAAAAAAAAAGAAAAAAAAAACTTAAAAATGAAAATATATTGTCCCCAAAGATTGTAACCATTGGATTCATAATAAAAGATCAGTACCACCCATTGGAATGGAAAGCATTGGGCTATTCAATATATATTCCCCCATGGTTAGCTTGTTATTATGGCATTTCCTTAAGAAATTTAGTTCCTCCATTTGCAACCATCATTTTAAACTTTGGTACTGGATATAGAAATCAATTCAATTCCTTGGCTATCTTACAATGAATTAAATTATGGGTACTACTTGAATCAATCAACAAAATTACCTTTTTCTTCTTGATATATCCTTCTATCTTGAGAGTTTGAGTAGTGGTAATTTCCGCCAATGCATTACGAGATATTTTTGGTTTCATTTCTTCATTCTCTGGGGTTGGTTCCTAGTGTATATCCTCTTCTTTTGATTTTTTTTGTTCATTTTCTTCCTCCTCTTCACAATATATGTAAAAAAAAAATCTTGACACACTTATGAACTTTAGTGTATTTGTTATCACAACTGTAACAAAGCCCTTTTGCTCTTTTTTCTTCAAGCTGTTGTGATGTCAACCTTGTCGGTTGTGGGAGGCTAGGAGAAAAAATACTTCCATCTTTATATTTATGAGTGGTATATCTCCTTGTTTCCATCATTTTCCTTTTAAAATTTCTTACCACCCTAAATGCTTTTCCCACTGAGTTAGCTTACCAAAGGCAAACCTCATGTTGGATGTTATCCTTTAAAGACCCTATGAAGGCATCAATAATATGATCCTCTAGAATATCAAGTGCCTTGATATTCGATCTTTGGAAGTCCTAAATTTGCTCCACTATTGAACCCTTTTGCTTGAGATTTATCAATTTTCTAAAAAAGGTAATACTCTTTGTATCCTCATAATGTGCTATGTTAGGCCCCTATACTACTAGGGTAACCCCTTATTATTATTAGTACAACCCACTTATTATCTTGATGTACCTATGTAGTGCCCATATTGTTACTTTCAGGCCAGGAGTAACTCCATAAAACTAATGCGTTTATTCATTTAGCCAGCTATCTAATATATACATGAATGTGATTGTTCAGTTCATCTTCTCGATGACTGTTCACATTCAGTTCCCCAATCACTGAGGATTAGGTGTCAACATTCCCCCCCTTAATCTGAAGGGATGTTGGTGAGTCCAAGCATCGTTCTGAATCTTTCGAGCTTTTCTCTTCCAAGCGCTTTGGTGAAGATGTCTGCAACTTGCTCATTTGTGGAACAATGGCAGAGATGGATTGTTTTGGCCTCAACATGATGTCGGATCAAATGATATTTAGTATTGATATGCTTTGTACGATCATGAAACTTTGGGTTCTTGGCCAACTTTATTGCAGAGGTGTTGTCAATCATGAGTGGAGTTGATTGTACTTGTTTCACCTACAAATATTCAAGAATTTTTCTGAGCCACACAATTTCTTTTGTTGCTTCAGCTGCTGCCACGTATTCTTCTTCTGTTGTGGAATCTGCTGGAACTAATTGTTTGCGTGATCTCCAAGAGACAACTCCTGATCCAAGACTCATAGCATATCCTGAAGTAGATACTCCAGTTTCTTTTTCTCCATCGAAGTCTAAATCAGAGTATCCAATCAAAGCTGAAGTCGTCCACCTGTGTATACTTGATTCCAAGGTCTTGAGTTCCCTTCAAGTACCTTAGAACTCTTTTCACAGCACACCAATGTCCCTCACAAGGCTTTTGCATAAACCTGGAGAGGATTCCAACAGCAAATGAAATGTCTGGTCTAGTAGTAGTGAGGTAGATGAGACTTCCTACAAGCTGTCTATACTTTGTTGCATCCTCAAATTCCTTTCCTTCAATAGATGTGTGTTTTAAGTTTTGTTCCATTGGAGTAGAAAGAGGATTGCACTCTTTCATGCAAAATCTGTTTAACAAATCTCCAATGTATTTATTTTGAGAAAGAAATATGGATTTTGGATGTTGGGTTACTTCAATGCCAAGATAGTAATGAACATAGCCCAAATCAGTCATTTCAAAACTTTTTCCTCATTCTTTCTTTATGGATGCAATATAACTTTCATTGTTCCCTGTCATTAAAAGATCATCTACATATACCACAAGATATACAACTGTTTTGCCAACATTCTTGACAAATAAAGTTGCATCATCAAGATCAAAATGATTGAAGTTGAGTTTCAGAAGAGGATCAATTAGCTTTTCATACCAGGCTCGTGGTGCTTGTTTGAGGCCATAAAAGGACTTCACAAGTTTTCATACTTTATGTTCATGTCCTTTCACAGCAAATCCTTTAGGCTGGGACATAAAAACGTTTTCTTTTAGATCTCCATTCAAGAAGGCAGTTTTTACATCCATTTGATGGACTTTCCAACCGTTCTCAGCTGCTAGTGCAAAGAGTGTCCGGTTGGTGGCCCATTTTGCTGTGGGGGCAAAAGTTTCCTCATAAAAGACCCCTTCCTTCTGTGCAAAACCTTTTGCCACAAGCCTAGCTTTGTGCTTGTCAAGTGAGCCATCAGCTTTGTACTTGTTCTTGTAGACCCACTTGCAGCCAACTGGTTTGGTTCCAAATGGAGGACCAACCAGCTTCCAAGTGTCGTTCTTTATGAGGGCATAATACTCCTTTTGCATTGCTTCTTTCCATTCATCATGAGAAGAAGCTTCTTTAAAGGAAGTTGGTTCAAAATCTGTAGACAAGTTCAATTCACAATCATAAGAAACATCCATATCAACAGGTGAATTAGAGTCATCTACATCACCTCCATTTTGTCCGTTTGAATTTTTGGTCCCTGTTTTTCCAATTTCATCAGGATGAACACTTTCAAGTGTCTTTGTCAGCCACTTTGGGGGACCTTTTTGAGATGGTCCAGGCTGCTCTGTTGATTGATTTGGGAGTGAATCAAAATTGAGTCTCCCAATTATATCAATTACATCACTTAAAGCATCATCCATTGTTGGAGTTTCAGTCGGGGGAGAGTATTCTTTAGAAGAAGATTCCACATCTTGATCTAGTATAGGAATCCACCCTTCAAGATGTGGAATCTGATTTTCAAATTCTTGAAATGATTTCTTTTTGCGAATATATCCAAGCAATCAAGTCGTCGCTCAACAACATTGTCAGATTTGGATGATTCAAGAAAAATTACATCTCTAGATATAACAAACTTTTTATTTTCTTCATCATAGAGGTAGTATGCTTTGGAGGTATTTGAATACCCTAGGAAAATACACTTATGACTTCTAGCACCAAGTTTGTTTCTATGTACCTTTGGTATCAAAGCATAACAGGTGGAACCAAAAATCCTGAGATGTTTGACCGAAGGAACATGTCCTTGCCATAATTCATAAGGAGTCTTGTTTCCTATAGCACTAGATGGACATCTATTCTTTATATATGCAGCACATAGAATAGCATCAGCCTAAAACATTATCTTTACATTTTTGAAAAAAAGCATGGATCGTACCATATTCAAAATTGTTCTGTTCATTCTTTCAGCTACACCATTCTATTGGGCATTATAAGGCACAGTTGTTTGATGTTTAATCCCATGTTCGCAAAGATATTGTTCAAATTCATTTGATGTATATTCTTTTCCATTATCAGTGCGAATAGACCCAATATGAGATTGTGCATCATTTTCAATCCATTTATGAAAATTCTTGAATGTTAGGAAAGCATCAGATTTGTTCTTCAATAAATAAACCCAAAACATTCTGGTGTAGTCATCAATAAATGTCATGATATATTTATTTCCATTTGCAGAAGGAACAGGCATTGGACCACATAAATCTGAATGAATAAGTTCAAGCTTCCTATGTGCTCTTGAATGTGAGTCATGAAATGACTGTTTGCTATGCTTTCCTAGAATGCAAGCATCACATTGCTTAATTTTTCTAGGAATTGTAGGCAAACCAGCAACACCATTTTTCTTCAATAAACGGAGACTGTCATAGTTTAAATGTCCAAATCTAGCATGCCATAATAAACTTGATGGAAGTGTACCTTCTTCATGATGAGTAATATATGAGAAATGTTGTTTATGAGCAGATGTTCCTTGCAGTTTGAGAAGTTTTTCTTCTTCTATTCCCCTCATGACAAGTGAGTGATCAGATGATTTTCTCACCTCAAGCTTGCCATCAAACATATGAATGGAGTGACCTTGCTGGCGGATGTGGACCAAGGACAACAAGTTTCTCTTTAGCTGTGGGAGATATAAAACATGATCAAGAAGAAAGTCTGGTAGACCGGGCAGTTTAAGCCTGATTGTGCCAAGCCCTGATGGCTTGATTTTTGACTGATCTACAAAGTAAACTACTCCATCAACATTGTCAGTGAAATCTTCAAAAAAGTCTTTTCTATGAGTCATGTGACAGGTTGCTCCTGAATCAAGCAGCCAATCATTTTTCCAGGAAGCAAGTGAAGTTTTAAACAAATCTTCATTTACTCCAATGTTACATTGTGCCTCAATATAGTGAGCGGATTCAGGTGCTTTACCTTTGTCTGTATCATCAGTTTTACCTTTCTGTTGGTTTCTTCTCTGCTCAATTTTGTCCTATGGTAGCTTGCATGTAGAGGCATCATGTGATCCATTTCTTTTGCAACGAATACAATGTAAATCTGCCTTTTCTCCTTGAGAATGTTTGCCCCCCCTGCCTCTGAAGTATATTCCTCCTCCTCTTCGTCCACCTCTTCCTCTTGTAGAATCTTGAGCAGGATATTTTCCTTTATTAGCCATGCATACAGTCTCTTCAGAAGATTCAGGGACTGTCTTCTTTCTAAAGGCTTTTTCTCTTTCAGCAAACTTTTTCACAAGAGAGTCAAAGGTTATATCCTTGAGATTTCCATTTGCTTGAAAAGACTCAAGATAATTGGAGTATGTAGGATACAATGCCTTGAGAAAAGCAATAGGAGATATATGTAGCTCAACTTTAGTGGATTTGATATCATGCACTATAGATTTTATTTCAGATGCAAGAGCAAGAGTGTCATTATCATTTGTTCATATTTATATATACAATGAATTATTTTATAACTGTGTTAGTATGTAAAATGAGTGTTTAATGAATGAATTATATATGAAGCCGTAGGTTCTGTGGTAGTGGTTATAGGCAGAGTTTAGAAGAACACACAGAGGAGAGAATGATTTAGAGGAAGCATAATGAATTATCGAATCCAGTTGAAGGAACATAGTAAGCTCTATAAAAGCTGCGATATGAAGAATTCGTATAGGACTCAAGCTCAGGAGTGAACTGAGTAGCGGAAGAACATAATTCAAAACCCTGAAGAAATAACCTTAAACCATAGAGAAATGAGGAAGAAACAACGAAAGGCATTAATGAAAGGATGAAGGAGGAAGTGAGTCATCGAAGTTTAAGTACTGCTAGATGTTATAGATCAACGATGTAGGTGATAAAGGATAATAGCCATCAATCGTATGGATCAACGGTCATCACTCAGTGAAAGAGCGCAAGAGAGAATACAGTGAAAAGGGGGTTTCACAAGTCTTAAGTGGTATTTCAGGCAACGAAGAAACGGTAAGTAGTATTGAAGGTCGAGCGTCCGATCCCATTCAATGGAGGACAATAGCACAAGGGAGGAAGGGAAAAACTACTTGATCGGGTAGTTAATTCCTGTGCTCATGGTGTATCTGAAGTTGGGGTGAGCTATCGCATCCACTATTTGTAGATCAATGACAGAAGATTAATAAGCAAGTCATTTGATCAGGGATCGGGGTATAGAGGTGACGCACAATAATGCGAAGGGCTAATGCGAGCGGACCCAATGAAGTTATGAGCACAGGTTTATAAAGTTTAAAGTCTGAAAGTTCAATCGCATATGTAGCGTACCTAAGGGGGATAATATGGGGTACAAAGGGAGGCATCGAAGGGAATAATGTAATAATGGGATGGGCCATAGTAATAAATCAGGTAGTTAACCAGTATCATGTAAGGGACCACAAGTAGTTAGTAATAATGTAATGGGCCCATGGTATTAGATAGATGATAATGAGGGAACAATGGTAATGACCCATGCTATTGTATGTATGAGGCCTATATAGAGGCTACAGAGTTCACATTGAGAGATGTCAAGGGATATTGTACGAACAGGCATATGTCTTGTGCAGTGTTCTCCTTCCTTAAGGAGTGAGTGTATGGTGTTGCCCTACCTTAAGGGTTTGATATTAATAAAGTGAAGCATTTCTATATTCAGTTCTTGTTCTTTCTTGGGTTTATTTCTTGCATTATTTGCATTGTCTTATATTTTTAGATTAGATCTATAACAAGTGGTATAAATGACCTGTAGAGGAGAAGATAGCCGATTGCGATAAAGGTAAACCTCGAGAAATGCGTCAAGGTCGTACCAAGGTGGAAAAGCTATGTTTGCCTATATATTTCCTTTGTAATTAGTTTATAAAGGATTAAGCACACGTATATGGAACTTTATATATAAGTCCAACGATAGAAGGTTTATGCGTTAAATATATCTAACCAAGGTTTAAATAGGGAAGGGTTATATATATGTGCATATGGGGTAAGAAGGTTATGAAGGGGTTTTAAAGTCACGATAAGAAGGATTTGAATCAAAGTCAGAAATAAAGGTTAATGAGGGTTAAAGTGAGGTGATTAATTTCCGATTATAAAGAAAAAGGTGGGTTAATGTTTAGACTTTGTTAAGTCTATGGATCATTCCGAATGAGACTAAAAGTGGGCCTTAATATTTATGGTTGAAGATTTGACTCCTTTGAGAGTTAAATACCTGGGACAAATGTGTGGACGCAATTTACATGCATATTGTGGGTATAATTGGGGTATCCCTGCATCAACCTCCTTAGAAATTCGCTTGAGACCTTCGCTTGGCCTTATTTCCTTCTCTCCTTCAAGATCAAACTTATAGAGGAAAACCCTAGATTGGTTGCAGAAAACCTAGCCTTCCTTTGCATTTGTGAGAGAGAAATATTCCAAGCCAAAGTCTTCTTTGTCCTCTTCCTTCTCTGTTTCCTTCTTCTTCCTCTTTCTTCGCTAGAATGAGTAAGTGATGAATATGCTTCAAGGAGGTGGAGTTTCCTCCTTTATATAGGCTCTTCAAGGTGGAAACAACTCCTCATTTTAGGCCAACATGCCAACTCCCAAGACGACTACGTATTAAAAGGAATTTTGACTCTTTTAATGACATAAATAATTTTCCTTACAAGTTACAATGTGCCTGAAGGGGTCATCAAATTATGACAATGACTCTTTTGACTTCTTGAACTATGGAAAACCCTAGAAGCACTTAATGGCTGCTTGACATATAAAAAAAACTGTCTTGAGCATGAAACCGATGCTTGAATAGTAGTAATAATTTTTAAACAAAGTCTTTCAGTAGAGATCACATGAGAGAATTTGTTGGCTGATGCATTTCGAGCTAACAAGTGTGGTTCATCATCGGGACTAGATGAAGAAGCAAACCATGGCAAAGGCTTAAATAGAGAGCAATGTAGAGACATAATTTCAAGTAACAACTATATTTGAACAATAATGTTTAAATTATAATGTTAATTTACTAATATATTAAAACCAAATATTATTAAGTAATGACTATATTAAACGACTAGTTTTAATATAGTCATTACTTAATAATATTTGTTTTTAAGGCATTAGTAACTTAATATTATAATTTAAACATTATTGTTCAAATATAGCCGTTACTTGAAATTATGTCTCTACATTGCTCTCTATTTAAGCCTTTCCCATGGTCTACCTCTTCATCTCGCCCTGATGATGAACCACACTTGTTGGTTCAAAACGCGTTGGCCAAAAGCTTCTCTCATGTGATTTCTACCAAAAGACTTTTCTTAATTCATTATGGATCACACAAGCTTGAATACAGGAAAAAAATAATTTTGTTTAATTTTAAAGTTTACAAGAATCAAAACCCATTTTTCAACACATCCCACCAGAAAAATATTTACATAGCCTTTCAAGTCATCTATAAAACATTAATGTCACTTCTTTTGATGCCGGTTTATAGACAAGTGTTAGATGAATCCTCTAGTACCAATCAATTTAATGAATTTTCAACCAAAGCTATTATGCCAATGTCGGTATTGTATAATCCTGGAAAAAATAGAGCATGGTAGGTGAGAGGAAAAACACATAAGACAAAGAGGATAAGAACCCCATGCAACAAGGGTTTATCCAAGCATGGTCCCAACAAAAAAAAATTGTAGACCTTTCCAGCCGACTTGCAAAACATTTACACAAATTTCTAATGTTTGATATGTATGTTTTAATCCTATGGGAATAATTTCTACAAATAGTCAATAAGAATAAAAGATTCAATGGAAAACACACATTTACAGAGAAATTATATCCTATAAAGTGAGAAATGAGAAAACTAGCAAGAAATATTTTCACACGTTTTTTATACAATATATTACTGTAAAATATACAACTTCAAGCATATGAATTTCCAATTGAACCATAGCTCCATAACCAAAACTACAAAACCATGGGAAAAATCACCATGTGTCACAAAAACTGTTGGCATTATGTTTCTAGTATATGTTGTACTTGATGGAAACACTGATGGCAAAGCTCTCAATATGTTGAAAATTAAGAAGTACGCAGGAGAACAGTTCAGAAGATGCGTACCCGCAGGTACACTGTGAAGGGACCGCGGTCAGACACGCAGGTTAGCTGTTCAGGAGGTACGTACCCCCAATGCACTCACTTCAAGGCAGAGAAAAGCACACGTGGGGTTTCTTATGTTTAATCATTGGCATTTAGCCGACGATATTTGTGTTATTATGGTTTTGGTTCGTGGTATTGATCCATGATTTTAGGAGGAGCTCGCCTATATAAAGCAAAGGAGATTCCTTGGCTAAGCATCTTTGCAAATTGAATATCTTAAGATCTGAAATATTGGGTTATTGTTTCAAAAGCTTGATCTATATGAAAGTGAAGGGGAAAGCAAATCTGTGAAGGGTGATCTCTCGAGCGCATGATCAGATCTGGGCATCTGACTAACTGTAGCACTTTGGTGATCTGCAAATTCAGCCCTAATCAGAAGTATGCAGGTGTTTAATGGTGCCTCTGCGTGGGTACGCAGAGCAGAAGAAGGGTAACTGCGTGGGTACGCCAAAGCAGAAGAAGAAGGGCTACGTGGGCACACAACGCAATAGTGGTTCAGGTGCGTACGCACAGTAAAAGTAGACGGCACGATAGTCTTTCTGAGTGCGTGACTACAATGGCAGTACATGGCGCGATAGTGTATCTGGGTGCGTACTGTACACAGCGCGATAGAAGAAGCAGTGCATGGACACGCGGCGCAGCAGAAGGAACTCTGCGGGTATACGCAGGGAAGCAGAAGGTGAAGTCCGTAGTGACGCAGGCCAGAGAAAAGAAAATTTCGTATCTGTCTCATGACTTTCTATTCTTCTGTTGATAAGGTGTTCTGGGTTTTGTTCTGTTTTGTTGATCTGGTTACTGCAGTTGACTGTGAAATCTACATGTACTTGATGATTATTTGATGTTTATGAAAAGTTGTCCTTGTAAGAAAAGAAGTAGGGGGTTGTAGCTCCCTTCCAGGAGAGACTGGAAAACGAGAGAGAGTTGTAGCTCTCTGCAGGTTGCAGCCTGCGTACTGGCAAATGACTGCACCAATACAAGGCCATTGTAAAAGGAGTTTCTAATTTGAAATAAGATAGAGACATATTGCAGCAGGTGGTTTTCACCCAAATTGGGTTTTCACCTTATATATGGTGTTCTTTGATGTGACTGTCTGTTTTTTGGTTCATGCTCATTATTTTATGGTACTGATATGCAAAAATAATTCAAAGTTTAAATAAGGAAGATTTGTTAAAAGAACTAGATAATACTGATTCACCCCCCCTCTCAGTATTATTTTCAACAAACAATATGAGAAAAATCAGGAACAAATCTTTTCACAAAATTTATCTATCCTAAAAACGATTGGATAGATTTCTTATTATGTGGCAAAGGGATATCATAAATTTATTTTATCCTGTCAGGATCAATGTATATGCCATTTTTAGATACAATAAACCCTAAAAGTTTACCTTCATTAAGAGCAAAGAATGATTTCTTGGGATTTAAGGAAATCCCATATTTTTTGCAACGTTCAAAGATCTGCTTTAAATCATGCAGATGATTGCTCTTTTTCTTAGAATAGACAATTATTTCATCTAAGTAAACAATGACCATCCTATTGATCAAACCTTTGAAGGCTATATTGGAAAGTAGCTCCCGCATTTATCAAACCAAAAGGCATTTTCTGATAAGCATATGTTCCCCATTTGGTTCTGAATGTAGTCTTTAATCTATCGCCTGGATGTACTAGGATCTGATTGAATCTTGAAAAACCATTAAGAAAAGACATTAACTCTAAGCCAGCTACTGATTGAATTATCTACTCCATTGTTGGTAATGGGAAATTATCTTTCTGACATGCTTTGTTGAGATTCCTAAAATCTATGCAAATCCTAATATCACCATACATTTTCCTCACAGGTACTAAATTTGAGACCCATTTAGAATGTTTGATAGGAAAGATTATTTTGGCTTTAAGGAGTTTATTCAACTCTTCTTTGATTTGACTTTCACGATTTGGGTGAATTTTCCTTAGTTTCTGTTTTACAGGTTTCTCATCAGAAATAATTGGAATTGTTTGTTGAATGATAGAGGTATCATAAGTTTTCAGATCTTCATAATTCCAAGGAAAAACATTTTTATATTTCTTTAATAATCTGATGAAAGAAAATCTTTCATCTGATGAAAGTCCAAGTCCTAGATTGACATTTTGTGGTTTGGCATCAGTGTCGAGATTTACTAGTTCAAACCTTAAAGTTGAACTTTGAAGTTTTGCGTTAGTGACCTTTTGAATCTATCCTTAATATCATAAAGATCTTCTAGCTTGACCACAGATTTAGGAATAGGATTTTCATCGAGTCTCTGCTTTAATTGAAGATCATGATCGCTTTCATCGATAATTTGATCGTCATAAGATCCTTCAGATGTCAATAAATTTAAGATATCCTCATCATGATTGACCACACACCAATTGGTGACATTATCTGGGACAGATGGCCAAAAAATTATTTCAATAGAAAATCTATCTGGACTATAATCCTCGAATGGAAGGAGTTTAAAAGCAAGATTAGCAAGGAGATTTGCTGCTGCATTTTGTGATCTAGGAATAGGAGAAATGTCAAATGCGAGAAAATGAGTTATGAGATCTTGAACAAGTGATTGATAATGTTTCAGATGCCCCAAAAAACAATGGATAGTATTTCTCACTTGTTTAATGACAATTTCAGAATCACCAAATAATTTCAGATATTGGATATTAAGGCCTATTTCTTTATAGAGACCTTGAATCAATGCTTCATATTCTACAGTATTGTTGGTACACTCAAATTCTAATATACATGATAACATCTTTTTTTCTCCTTCAAGACTGACTAAAATACATCTTGCTCTTGCACCATCATTAGATTTAGATCCATCAAAACACAAAGACCAAAATAAAGGCTTATTTACAGGTTTATCTACAATTTCATCTACAACACTAACACACTTAGAAGTATTGGTATGGGAGAAATTTTTGATTTGTGATATGACACTATTAACAGGAAAAGGAGATTGCTAAGCATTTAAATTCCCAAAAAATGATTCAGCCGAATAGTTTCCAAGAATGTTATTATTGAAGGCTATAGGTTGATTTTCTTCTTCAAACTCAGTTACTGTGTGATTCATTTTTCGCGATTAATTCTGATTTGATTTGGTTTCCCATTATAGGGAAGCCACATGTGAGACCAATCAGTTGAAATATAACCATGAAGTTTTTTCATACCAATCTCTGATAAGGATCAAACCATAAAACTCAGGGATGTCAACAATTAATATCTCAATTCTTTGGACAACCCTAGGATCAACAGATAATTTGATAGTAACTGAATTTACTTCTTCTAAAACTTGAACCTTAGTTTGATCTACTTGGAAAATATGAACTGCAAACTTCTGGGGTTCAATATTTAACTTGGAGCAAAATGATGTTGGCATTATGTTTGATGAAGCCCCTGAATCAATCAAACAATTATGCAAATTTCTATTGTAGATCTCATAAGATAAGAGAAAAGGAGGAGTATGAGAATTTGATCTATCCCCAATTAAAACGGTATTGGTAGCATCCACCTTATCAAATGGTGGCTTACTTGATCCTCTAGCAGTCTGTGATAATACACTAGTGGAAGAGGAGAAGAAGCTACTGCATTTAATTCTTTAAGCATCAACTTTTGTTGATGCTTGAGATTGCTAAGTTCATACAGAGAAATATTTGCTCGAGTCTTCTTCATATCTTCCACTATGTTATAATCCATGGAATCTGAAACTAATAGCATTTTAGATGATGAGGGAGGGTTGGACAAAGATGGTTGATTGTGGGGAAACACAACTTGAGCTTTCTTTGTGGCAACTTTCTCTTTAGTAACAGGATTTGAGTTTTTCTTCTTGTGATTTGCTTGATTAGGCTCTGCTATATTTTTACTTATGGTGTTTACTGGTAGAGCTTCCTGTTCACTTTCATTATTAGAGTTGGGTAGGATAAAGTCCCACATTCCATGACTTTCAACTATTTCATCTTCTTCCGTTTCTTCAGCTGATAAAACTGTATCTTCTTCTTCATCATCATCCAGGTCAGATTCTGCATTAGATATAGCATTTGGTGGTTTAGGATCTGTTGGCTGATTTCTTTTAAAGTTCCTAAATGGTTTTTTGGTAGAAGTTTCAGCTACCTATTTTTTTATTTCAACCATTTCATTAGACATACTTTTAAGAACTTTTTGTAAGCCTTCCATGTCATATGGATCCTTGCTTTCTTTCTTCTTTGAATAATCTCTAAAGGTAACTTTCTTGGATTTCCTTTCTTCTTGAGCGTTTTTATTTTCCAAAGCAAGGATACGTTTTTCAACAACTATTGCCTCCTTCATATTTTCTACTAATATTGGTTTGTTAGCCCTATTAACGAAGATGGCTATGTTTGAAGGCAGAGCAGAAATGTACTATTCATTTCAGACCTCCTCACTAGGCTTGGACACAACAGGTATTTTATTCAACAACTTATTGAAGCATGATTTGATGTCCTTAACATGCTCTTTTGATTTGGCTTTTAGGTTGGAGAGGTAATTAATCAAAGTTACTGTAGACCTATCATCTCTAAATTTAGTTAGAAATTGCTCTTGGAAAGCATCCTAGCTATTGATAAAACCTAGTGGTAACGAAAAGTACCATGATCCTGCTGCTCCTTGTAGAGTGTATGGAAATAGTCTAACAACAACATCTTCTTCCGTTACTCCATTCAAGTTAATTGATAACATGAAATTGTTTATATGTTCTTCTACTAATAGGTCATTGTCAGGATTAAATTTAGGTTGCCATTTTTTAGGATGTGCTAGAAATTGGGTCAAAGGTGCAGGCATTATGACAACTCCTGGGTTGGTCCATGGGCTTGGTTGAGGTTGATTATGTGCCATTGTTGAGCTATTAATAGAAGAGGGTGACGAAGCAGTTGAAAGTGATTGGGTAGAGGATGTTGAATCTCCTATGCCTGTTTGGACTATGATCTGAAGTTGGGAAATGGATGTATGACCTTGCAATGGTATGGATGGAATGGATGATGATGAGGACAAAGTCTCACTGTTATATTTTGACGATGTCTTTCTATCCCTTTTTTGACTTGGTAGAGGGAATTCAACTGGTGGAATGCCAAGCTTTTCACTCTTTGCCCTAGTAAGCGGCTACGATGGGATATATTGGGAAGTAACACTGCCTTGGGATAACTCAGACTCTTATTGTGATATTGAAATCCCGTGGAGTTTATGAATCAAAGATTGTACTTTAGGAGGTTCAGGAGAAGATCTGTCTGGCTTGTTTAGGGTTTCAATAGTGGGTTTTGTATTTTTCTTTTCAACTTCTCACTTAGGAATAGGAGATATAGAATGTGAAGGAGAAGTTGGAGGTGATGGTGAGGGAGTTTTACTCTTAGAATGGCTTGTAGATTTCAATTTACTCGCCATTCACAATCAGACCCTCCTTCTAGTGCCAAAAATGTTGATGCCTCTAAAATCGTAGCACCAACATTGGGGGATAACCACCCAGTCCGAACCTTAGTGCAGCTCCTTTTCCATTTGGTATGGTGGCTCCGACTGGATATTATGGGACCAGTTTCCAAATAAAGTATAATTTGATGAATGGGTGTTTTAAATGTATAAAAATATGATAGGTGGTTTAATCTATAAGATCTAAAATATACAGATATATCTATATAACTCGGGTGATCTCATAATAATGCGATTCTTGATGATTCCTAGTAGACAAATGATAATATAGCTTATTCACTTATCTACAAAAAGATGCATTTAAATGATGATTACTTCGAATAAGAAATTAAACAAAGTAATGTGAAAACATATCGCATAACATAATAATATTTATCGTAAACATATGTATACAATATAACAATTCTAGATCATTCAAAAGTGAAATAATACAGAGTTGTCTGAAACATGATAATATATCAACAATAACAAATCAATGCAATGCTAATTACATAAAACAAGACGAAAATAACAACGATAGAAGTACCATATGCATTTGAGTCTCGTTATGCAAGTAACAATCTGGTTCAATCTTCTTATTCTGAAAACTCTAAGAAGATACAAAAATGAAGGTATTTATGAAGCTCTTTCACAACAAGTCTGAACCTCGATCCACGACTCATAAAAAATAAATTAAGAAGTGCAGAAGTGCAAACTTCTCAAGTCTAGTTTTATACAAATTGAGGACCCTTTCTAAAATCACATAAAAGGGTCTTTATAGTAAAATTAAAAACAAACTGTCCATAAAAATTGCCGAGAGTTGTTGGAATTGCCTTCATCAAAATACGGGATTTGAATTTCAAAAATAGAATCGTAATAAACTTTGAAGATATTCATCCCATCAATGTTTTCTCTTATATCTTCAACCGAAAAATCGAGAGCATGGTTTTGATTTCTGGAGGATGACTCATCCTAGAGTGTAATTGTCCTATGTATGTGGCATCTGAGAGCTTGGGCATCATGTGATCAACGACATCAACAAGGCATTTGATATTTATCTGTTGGCTGTGTGGCTTGACCACAAAGGACCAATGTGCATCCTAGTTAAGACCTTGTACTCTGTTGAGCTGCTCCTCCTTGGTGTCCAAATCTTACTTCCATTGCTTCTCTAAAACTTTCACCTTTTGAAGATTTCCTGGGGAACAATCAGAAATTAAATTGGCACCATATAAGTTATCATTCACCAGCTCAATAAAATTATTCATTATAGCCTTGGCCCTAGAGGTAGCTCTTTATGCTTTTATCAACTGTGTTTCCCCCTGAAAACAATGTCTCTTTATGAAACTCTTCAATTTTAGGTAATTTAGCAATGCTTCCATCTTCTGTGCTTTGCCAGGAGAGATAATTTGTGACTTTATCATCTGCATCTTCAAATTCTAGCTCGGTATTGACTACTTGGTTAATCAATGATGTCGTTGTGATGCATAATGGATCAATAAGAGATATTTTCTGGCAGAGTGGATTCAGCTATTGAGATAAAGCCTTATTTGCCTCTAAGGCTTTCTTCTTAAACTCTTCAATCTTGGGATAATCTTTGAATTGTTCTATAGAGAGTTGTAACCGTGTGATTTTCTCTTCTTTAGATTTGATCTCTTGCTGATGTGTTAATTTAAGCTGATCGATCTCTTGAGACAGTTGTTGTTGTCTTTGAATGGTTTGCTGGTCAATTTTCTGTTTTTCCGGGTTTAATTGTTCTTGAAGCTAGTCACACTTCTATTTCTCTACTGTTAACTATTCCTCAAGCTGATTAATATTTTGATCCTTTTATTTGATCAATTGATTAACTTTAGTTGCTTTATCAATTGTAGTAGCTATGTATGCCCCTGCAAATTGAGATAACTTGGTCAAATCCTCAGAAGGATTGAACTTTGAATCTTTCCATATGACATTCATAAATTCAGATTGAGGAGCTGTGGATGATGTTTGGTCTATTTTCCTCTTTTTCCTCTGCCTCTTGACTACAAACCTATGTTTTGGGCTGTAAAACACATCCAAGGGTGGAATTTCCTCAATGTTTAATGTAATCTCTCCTGAGGGATTTTCAGGGATTATTTCTATCTCTTTTTGGGCTGTGTATTTGCTGGGTGTCTCTTCAATCACAATATAAGGAATAATGGGCCGTTGTGTTCCAAGAGGTGTTGATGTGATAATGTTTTGAGGATCATTTTGACCTTTGATCTGTTAATAAAATTTCTCCCATTCTTTAATCAACATGGGATCAATGTGAACATTAGTGAAATGCACAACACTAGAAGCTTGGGAAGCAAGACCATGTGGTGGAGGGTCTTAGTGAGGCAGGCTTGATCCTTGAGACTATGTAATGCATAGTTTTTGAGGGAGAGTGGTCAATGGATTGCATATTTGTGTAGTTCAAGGACTCAGGGAGACAACTTGATGACTGAGACTATGCAATGCGCAACAAGAGACTCGATGGGAGGAAAGATCGCACACTTTCTGAGGGCAGGGAGGAAATCCTTGAGCACTGTAAATGTGCAATGTGTAGTTCTTGGGGTAGGAACTACACATTATGCAGTCCCAAGAGGCAGGGATGAATTCTTGAAGCTTTCCAGTATGAAGTGCATAGTTCAGAGAGGCTACGTGAGGCTAAGTTGATCAAGCAAGAAGTTTTCCAAAATTTCAATGTATGGGAATAGTGAGGCAAAGATGAAACTGAAGTGGAACTTGAACATGATCACACACTTAGAAAAATTTATGACACAACATTAAAAACTTAACACTTAGAATCAACATGATCCCCTTAATGCGATGACAGAGCAATATCCTGCTCCAAGTGCAACACTTAGGATACACTTTGCGATGACAATGAAGACACTTGTGTGATAGTTCTCAAGACTTGGGGAATATGTCTAATGCATGAGAATGCATCATAACTTCCATTTAAGAATGTACAATTGACTCCCTTCGACTAGGTGCGACACTTAAGATACACTTGCGACGATAGTGATGACACTAGTACGATGGTGCTTGAAACTTTGGGAATGGATCTAATACACATCTATATGATAAATAGGACCCATTGACACAAAATTTTCCCCTTTAAATGAATCATACCTCTGCCTTTTGTTATGTGAAACACTTCCCATGCCAAAAGATGACACTTGTGAAAGTAGGTGAAAAGTGAAAATGACACTTGCAAAAGCTTAATGAAAGTGGAAGTGACACATGCTAGAGAGATGATAACATGAAAATGAAACTTATCAAAGTGAATGCAAGAAAAAACAAAAATTACGAACGTGAAAGAGACACTTGAGAAAACAAAGGTGCGCCATAATGACAATTGAGAAAACTCATCAAAATGAAAGTGCAATTGCAATCTAAGTGAGGGAGAATGTCAATGGGGAGTGCGCAATAACTGATGATATGTATTACGTAGTACATTTTTTCTTATGAATTGCACAATCACCAAAACTAGTGATTTCACAAGCCTTACTTCCAAGAGTAGTGCACCATCTATGTATGGTAGCGTCAAGAGAAGTGCACTTGTGAATTCTTCAAGAACTGAGCATGCATAAGTAAGTAAATTTTACATTTAGAATATGAGGGAAGAATAAAACACTTAAAAAAACATTAGTCGACCATAAAGTGACTATGGAATGAACAATCAAAAGATCCACAGTAGGCTCCAAAATTCAAGTGTAGACAAAATTTTGGAGGTTGTTCATCGTTGCGACAACACTTGGAGACACACTGGTATAACTCCAACTTCTCTTCCTTGGTCTAGATTTATGCACAGGGTCTAGTTTCACAGGAAGTATTGATTCATTATGTGGGTTACTCTAGTTTTTCCACTTAACTTGGTTATAGATGTAGTATCCTTCATTCCTTTCCCTGTTAAACATCTTCACATATCTAGTTGTTATCAGAATTGTTTCGATACATGATGAGGGTAATATTAATGGAGAGTTTAAGATAATAAAAGTATGAGTTTTCATATTTGGTGTTACTAGGCTACTAGCAGGTCTAGACAATACCTTGACAGAGTCACTACAAGAACACAAGAATTGCTTCACTGCCAACGAGTCTAGACAACACCCCGACGAAGTTACTTGCTTCACCTCTTTACGTAAGAAGCCTTTCTCTTCTTTCACCCTTTATTTATTTTATATATTTATAGGTCTATTCTTTGACACTTATTATTTATATTGGTATCATGGTTCTAACAAATATTTCCTCACAAAAGGATCATATTTTTCATTAAAATATCATTGACCTAAAGATATGAACCCAAGATAGAGAAGAGGATAACAAATAATCCAAGCATCATTCGCCATCACAATTTCCATTTTCAAAATTTTCCGCATTGCCTTTCGACCCAAAGGGAAGATCCTTCATTCAAAATATTATTAAACAAAACACAAAAGAAGAGACAAGACACAACAAGGAAACAAAATCAAAAGGACAAAGTAAATAGAGGCTAAACTGAAATAATATGCGAGACAAAAGTAAGAAAACACAAGAAATACTACAAAGAGACTGTGCAGGAAGAGTGTGCAAGGGAGACTAGTATGCAACTAGACCTACTCCTAAACTAACCAACTAGAAGGTCAGGGTCAAGTGTAATGAAATTTCCAATATAGACACTGTAACTGCTCCCAACCCACATACACAAAGATGCAAGGAATTAGAAAAGATATAAAACAATGTGAAACAAAAAAGATAAGAGCTCAAATAACTTGAAAAATGAATTGAAGGTCTTTCCTGTCAGCATAAAGATATGTCATAGACACTACTTCTATCAAACTTGTAATCTTACCTTTTCGATGAAAACCATAATCAAATAAACCTCGAAATCTTCTTGTGAATGCATCTTCATCTGTACTGTGCTCCTTAACAATCATGAAAAAAGATCGAAGCTTGCTATTAGTAAAAGTGCTTCCTAAGTATGATACTTGCAATTAATCATATATTGGATCATGAAATTTGAAACAAGTCTCTTTAAAAACTTGAAATCATTGAAAATATGAATTTTTAATTAAGGCTATGGTATCAAGATGAGAATCTTGTGAGGGAAAATGAATCTAATCGTGTTCTGAAGGATTTTCAAGATAATGAGGGCCCGACATAACCATCAACGAGGGCTGATATGCCTCAACTGCTTGACCAATATCTGAATAGTGAGATGATAAACCATAAATATAAAAGAATGTAGAACAACTATCAGTGGACATGATGGAAAGAGAATGATAAGATGAATGACAATCATCAGGACCAGAATTATGATCAGATGGATTGATTAAAGCATAAGGTTCTTGATTAATAGACAATAAAGATAGGTCAGTTTGAACAACTTTGCAATGGCTTTGTATAATATAATCATCTTCCTTGCGTGATGAATGTAACAAACCATTCCCTTATAACTGGTGACAAACTGTACTAGCATCATAATCATCAAAATAATTGAAAATGAATGATAATATAGAAAATACATTTAACCTGTCAAGATGTAGTGGATGAAAAAGAGGAACTTTATTCACTAAATAACTCAAGCATTCAGTGACGCTCAAGAGGATTTCAGGTGAGATGAAGAAAATGATTAGCAATACAACATTCACAAGAAAAACAATAAGCTAATTATTTCAAAAGAACCTGATAGGAATGAGTCCTTCAACCAATGATGATCTTTAAAATGATTAGCTTCATAGCTATGTGCATAAATGAAATGTATACATTCCAAACCCAAATTTTGCATAAGATATTTGCATAAAGATGAACTAATTGAATTAGAATCTTCAATTCGATCAGAAACCAAATCTTGAAAGTTAAAAGGGCCATATCCAAAATACCAAACATCTTTCAAGAGGGAGTTTACATCCAGTGAAACCATGCTAAAGAAATAATTTTGCGAGAAAATCCAAATCTGATTTAGTTCGAGGATCTTACCAAAATCACGAGAACCTAACATAACCATCAATGAAATTTGAAGTGCCTTGAATTCCCGATGAGTCTCAAAACTATCAAACATTGTAGAATCACATTATGAAGATTGAATTAGATCATGCATGCTGTGTGAACAACTACCATCAATAACTTCAATTAGACCACTACTATCCAAACGACAACCATCTACATCACTAATTTGATCAGATTTTACAACTTCAATAACCAGCTTATTCAAGTCAAAATATTCTTCTAATTGAGCATCTAAGGATGGATAGATTGGATCAATCTTATGAGTAAGCCAAAAACAACATTTTTCTTCATGAAAGACTGGAAATAATAAGGGATAGAAAAGGATATTCAATGATTTTATTGCTCACTTCTTCATAATGGATGACCTCACTTCCTTGTGACAATTCAAAATTCTGCTTATCAGGTGGGAGATCTGAAGAGAAAGACATATAAACAATAGGACACAAGGAATGGGGAATTGAAGTAGAAGCTTCCATAAAAACATCTTATTTAACCGAAATAGACTCTAGATCTAAATCTTTCAAATCAAAATTTTCTTGGGAAACTAAAATATCAGTAGGTGCAATTGAGCATTGATCATCATATATATCAATGGAATTATCATCATCAGAATGATGGTTTCCAAATACTATATATTGATTAAGAAAATTAACTTCATTTGATTTACCACTGAGATTAATAGATTTAAAATCATCCAAGAATGAAGAAAAAACATCTTGACATTGAGGGATTTGAAAGAGGGAAGAGAGATCAAAAGTATATTCACATTTCTTCTCCTCTACCTATGTAATATTAACACCTTTTACTTGATCACAATTTGAACCGAAAACTTGAAAATCAAGAGTCTAAAGAAATAGTTGGTGGAGTAGGTTGATCAAGTGGATCAAGGTACAAAGAGTCATGGCATGTAAATGATAGAGGATGACATGTGTCCCTTGAAGAAGTAATACTTTCAGTGGAACCAAATTCAAGATTGGGGTTATGAGTGCTAATACCATATTGAGAAATGAATGGATTAGTTTTCACTCTAGGCTCCATGAACCATTCCAAGGTTTCCTCCATTGCATCTGAATCATGGGAAGTGGATAAAGTTTGAAGCAACAGATCAACAATTTGATTTTCTTATTTTCTTATTTGAATAGGTTCAACACAAAGCACATAACAAGGAGGAGGAAAAGGAATGAAATGAATAATGGGTTACTATAAAATTAATGGTGTCTCATGTATTTGAAAAGTTGGGAGAGTATAATCATCAAGGGGTTCAAACTGACCATGTAAAGAGAGATAAACCGAATGCTCAAACTTTTGTTTAAAAAAACCCCAATTCGCATCTTCTTCAGGAAATTCATTACAAAGGTGAAGGAATCGATTAGAAAAATCCTCAAATGATTCATTAGGCTTCATTCTTAGTTGATTAATCCTTTTAAGGACATCTCGGTAATCATGCATATCAAAGGCTTGATGAAGCTCCTTGAGGAATTGATAAAATGAGTGGATCTAAGAAGATGGTAAGGTACGACACCATCGGTTAAATCGACCTTCAAGGGTGAGGAAGAAAAGTATAAGAGCATCATCTTCAATATCAATTTCATAAAATTCATAAAAATAGAGAAAATTAGAGATGTGATCGACTATGGATATTTCACCCTCACCATCAAATTTAAATTTAGGCAAGTTATAAAGAGACTCATAGGGGATTGAAAGTTTACCATCAGATTTATTAATTAAACACCCCAAGAGTATGATTTGGGGATGATCCATTTAAGATAAGAGATTCAAAATAGACTTAACGGACACAACTTGTCATCTAGTCCTCCTTCTAGCGCCATCTGTTAATGGTGCTAGAATTTCATCAACCAAGGGGGGTCTCCCAAGTGTGAAGTCCCAATTAGACCTCACACCATTTGGAGAAGGAGCCTCACACCAAGAAAGTTGACACTATGAAACACCAATTGTAATGTGTAAAATGAGACTTTCACCAGGGGAGAGAGAGGAGTGAGTCTTCAGAAGGAATTAATAGTAATAACCTAAGAGACACACGAGAGCATGAAAAGATTCATTAGTTATCTAGAGAAGTGGTTCACATAGACACAATGATCATTAAAGAAAATACAACACTGTTGACACCTAATCCTCAGCGATTGGGAGAATTGAATGTGAACAGTCATCAAGAAGATGAACTGAATGATAACATTCATGTATATAATAGATAGCTACCTAATGGAATATATGAATCAGTTTTTCTGGAGTTACTCCTGGCCTGACATGGTATCAGAGCACAGGTCCCAGGTTCCTTTTTTTGGCGTGCCTTGTAACTCCTCTGTCCTTTGTACACTGCCTTATGCTCTCTGTCCACTGCCTTCTGCCTGACATGCGTTAAACTATCCTAACGAAAAATACTCCTGCTCTCATTCAGTGTTATTCGTACTCTGTCTTCTATCCGCTGAATGCATACAGTTCTTTGCTGTACGCTGCTGTCAATTTTTTCTGAACCATACATTGGTCCGTTTGTAAAGCCTTGTAATGGTGTTCGTTGGTAAAGCTTTGCAATTGTGAACTTGTATTGAACGTTGGACTGTTTAACGCTGAGTTTTATAACGTTGTTTGTATGTTCTGAAATTGCATTGAATGCATATGGTGGTGTATTAAATGTATTAATGGCGGTATGTTATATGGCGTTGAATATATTAACCTTGTTTTTATGCCTTTAAAATCCCAAGAGGGTTTGAACGATACCATATCTTCTGCGAATTCTAGAACACTCTGAACACTACATTGCTGACAAACCCCAGGCTATAAAAGAAAAGAGAGACTCTGGTTTCCAAAGGAGGTTCTGGTACCTTCGTTTCATTTCACGTAAAATTCAGGGAAGTGTAAGGACGTTCGTTTCACGCCAAATTCAAAGAATCTCCTAGGACTTCTTACTGCTAAATTAATGGGTATGAGATCGAACCCGTAACCTATTGCAAGCTGCACAGCTTCGAGCTTCACTTCCTTGACACTATCAATG
>APFE031118760.1:47966-119587 GCA_000404065.3 Pinus taeda | reverse complement strand
TGATAAATATTGTGAATAACTTTAATGATGAAAAATGATGAAATAAAAATTTTGAATATAAAGTGACAATGTAATAGAGTTGAATGATAGAAAATGTGAATAATAAGAATATAGTAAATTACAAATAGCCTTTGATACACATCACCAAGGTGAATGCGAGGAGGTGGAACAACGAAGAGCGATCAGCGACCAGCGCAAACAGGGGCAGTCGGAGGGATCTATGAAGGGCGGCAGAGGAGGGGGCTCCACTCCCTCCTATAAGGAGGTCGTGGCCAGCAGAGGCAAGAAGCCTCTAGAAAATGATAGGGAAACAGGGGTGGAAGGTAAAAGAAGTACAAAAGAGGGAACAGAAGAACCCATAGAAAAGGATCAATATAGCACAAAAGACATAGAGGTAGAAGAGAAAAACCAGGAAACTAAAGACAAGAAAAGCAAGGGACCCTGCAAACCCAAAACAAACACAACTCCCAGGGTTATTTTAAATAATCCAGAGCTTCAGGCACATAGGGAGCACATGGGGACATATGCCATGATTTGTAAGTTCATGGGACTATGGCCCACTGAAAAAGCTTTGCAGTCATGGATTAAATACCACTGGAAACCTAAAGGGAGCATAGATCTTCATCTCGAGTCAAAGGGTTTCTTTACGGCGGTGTTCACTAATATTGAAGACAAGGACAGAATATTTGAAGGAGGGCCTTACTTCTATGTTGCTACAGGGCTCTACATGAGACCATGGATAATGAACTTTGTTCCAGAGAAGGAAACTTTTATTTCAGTGTCGGTCTGGGTAAGGCTCTACTCTCTACTTCTTGATTATTGGCAAAATGAATCGTTAACGGCCATAGGCAATAAATTAGGTCGTTATGTTAAAGCCTCTAAAGCCATTAGAAGGGGAAAATATACTTCCTTTGCTAGAATATGTGTAGACATGGATTTATCAGGAGCTCTACCGAAAGAGATAACCTTTGAAGTTTTTGATGAAGAATAGGTGCAAACAGTAGATTATGAGCACATTCCATTCAGATGTCGCAAATGCCATGAACATGGACATCTTTTCAGAGACTCTCCGCTCAACAAAGAAATAAACAAAAGAGGAATCAACACAATGAAAGAATCAGATAGCTTCCAAAAAGTGGTTAATCGAGGAAAAGGAAGTAAAAGAGGACTGAAAAATCAGCAACGCGAAGGACAGCAGTTCAGGAAGAACATTTTTCAGGTGCTTCAGAAAGAGGAAAAGATAACTATATAAGATCAAACAACGGAAGGAAGTTTTGTAGAAAAGGAGAAGGAAAGAAACCTGGAACAAAAACAAAATAATGAGTACCAAAAAGAAGCCACTATGAGCGATGCTTATCAAGAAATGGATCAGGAATTGACCCAGAATGATACGGACCCAGAGGACCATGAACTACTAGAAATTCTTGATAAAGAAAACCTGGACCTAGAAGGATTCTTGAGGTAGGGTACTACACGGGGAGTGGATTCGCTACCTCAAGAAGAACTCAACAGAATACAACAGTTGTTTCTATGGAAAACGCAAGCTGGGAAGTTAGAGAGACTATACAACATAGATAAGCATGACAATTGAGGGGTGAAAATGATGAAAGCTACGCTGGGACTAGCTACTAGAAACCCAGGCAAGAAAAGAGGGAGGAAAAAGTAGAATGAACTCTTGATGGAGTGTGCAAAGCTAATGATTGATTTAGGTAAGATGAAAGATCTAGCCAGCTACTCCTTTACAAATATTTTATAATGAAGTTGACATCTTAGAATATTAGAGGTCTAGGGAGTAAGAGAAAGCAGAGAATGCTTAGTAACAGAATAAAACAAGAAACATCAGATATAATGTTCATCCAAGAAACGAAATGTTCCATTCAAAAGGTAAGACGAATCCACAGTAAATGGCTCAGGAGCTATGAGTTTCTAGAAGTAAAAGCAGAGAATATAGCAAGGGGCATACTCACTCTATGGAATCCCCACAAAATTGGCATTCTAGAAGCTGAGGCTTCCAAAAATTACTTATGGGTTGTTATTCAACCTGTAGGAGAAAGGAAAACCTTTCTGGTCACAAATGTTTATGGTCCTCAAAGAATAGATGACAAACTTAAGTTTCTGGATACCCCAGTGGATCTCAGGAACAGACATGCGGATATACCCTGGATCATGGGAGGGGATTTCAACATGATTAAATCCCTTTCAGAGAAAAAAGGAGGAACAAGATCTCTAAGTAAAGACTCCATGGATTTCCAAACCTTTTCTGATAACATAAATCTGGTTGATACTAATTGGAATACTAGCCTCTTTACTAGGAATAATAGAAAGGGAGGAGAGGCCCTTGTTGCCTCAAAGCTAGACAAATTCTTTATCTCTGAGAATCTTATGTTGAATGGTAAAGAGGTAATAGCGCGAGTTCTTTCCTTTGAAGGCTCGGACCATTGGCCAATTCAATTGGAAATCAAGGGTATAGGCACTCCTAGAAACAAAACTTTCAGATTTGAAAATATCTGGCTGTCACACCCAGACTTCATAAGCAACATTGAGAAATGGTGGATAGAGGACTTGCAAATTCAGGGTACCAATATGTATCTTCTTCACAAAAGATTAAAGCACATCAAATTCCAGCTTAAGGAATGGAACAAGAAGGATTTTGGTAATATTTTTGAAGAGAAGAGAGTAGCTGAAAACAAAATGTTGGTTCTCAACCAAGCTCTAATCAAGGAAGGCTTTAATAAAGATATCAATAAGCAAGCAGATAGACATTATCAAGAATGGGAGAATCTTTGTAAACAAGAGGAAATATTTTGGAGACAAAAGTTCAAAGTTCAATGGCTAAAAGAAGGAGAGCACAACAGTAAGTTTTTCCATAGAACCACCATGGCCAATAGAGCTCACAACGACATCTCTTCGATCAAGAATGAAGCAGGAGAACTGCAGATCTCCCATAAAGCTATAGAAGTTGTGTTAGTCCACCACTTTCAAGGTATAACACAGGAGAACAATTCAGATAGAGAGCAATCCATCAGGAAAATAACTACTAATGTACCGAAACTGGTATCCAGAGAGGACAACTTCAACCTTAATAGACCAATAACGGAAGGGGAGCTAAGTGAAGTCCTCAAAGACATGCAGAATGGCAAAGCACTGGGCCCGGATGGTTTCAATGTGGACCTTTTCAAAGCTTGCTAGAATATTGTTAAGCAGGACATTTTGAAGGTTGTGGAGGATTCTAGGTCAAACAAAACCATTCTGAAAGCCCTCAATACATCCTTCATCGCCCTGATCCCCAAACATGAAATTGCTCAGACACCGGATAAATACAAACTCATAGCCCTATGCAACGTAATCTATAAGATTATATCCAAGGTTGTGGCTAACAGACTCGAACCTTTACTTCCGGTCCTGGTATCAGGAGAGCAATCAGGTTATGTGGAAGGGAGACAAATTCTGGATAACATCATTCAAGCGCAAGAAGTGGTGCACTCTTTAACTAGCAAGAAGCAGGCAGGTGTGATCATGCAATTAGATATTGCCAAAGCTTATGACAAGGTAAATTGGGTCTACCTTAAGAGAATGTTGATTGCTTTTGGATTTGATCACAGCTGGGTCAGATGGGTAATGGCACTGGTGACCTCCTCCATTTTTTCTATATTGGTTAATGGCTCTCCCTCAGAGATTTTCAGTCCCTCAAGAGGCCTCAAATAGGGTGACCCGCTCTCCCACTTTCTTTTTATCATCATGATGGAAGGACTGGAGAGAGCTATAAAGCAGGCGAAATCATCAGGAAAGATCAAAGGTCTGCATCTTACTGACAATGGTTAGGCCCTGACGCACCAACAATTTGTAGTTGATACCATGCTACAGGGACTCCCCACAGTCCAAGAAGCTTCAAACTACAAAAAAAATTCTGAATCTTTTTGCCTCGGCTTCAGGTATGTAATTTAATCTCTCCAAATCTAAAATCTTCTTATTCAATACCAATATTGCTATACAAAAAAACATCTCCAGAATTCTTGGCTTTCAAAGGGATTTCCTTCCTTCAAAATATTTAGGAGTCCCTCTAACTGCAAAACCAATGCACAAAAGTATATGGGAACCTTTGATCAATAAGTTGCAGGACAAAGTCAGTAAATGGACCATTAGATCTTTAAACCTTGCTGGCAGGGGTCCTTTAGCAATTTAGAAATATTCAAAGAAACTTTCTTTGGGGCAAGGAGGAGACAAGAGGAAATGGGCCTTGGTGTCTTGGGATAAAATTTGTAAGCCCAAGAACCATGGAGGACTTGGATGGGATGATTAGGAGATTCTCAATAAAGCTCTAGGGGCCAAACTTTGGTGGCGCTGGGTCCAACATCCAGAGACTCAATGGGCAAATATCTGGAAAGAAAAATATGCCAGTTCTTGGCAGAACAGTGATCTTATAATAATGTCAGGAAATATAGAGGGTTCTTATATTTGGAACAAAACCTGGGAGAATAGAAGACTAGTACAAGAGAATAGCTTCTGGGAAATCAGAGAAGGAAATCTTGCTCTTTTCTAGGGAGACAAGTGGCAGCAAGAATCAATTCTGGTGAAAGAAGAATTCCTTGACCTTAAACAGGAGTCAAATTCCCAAGGTTTAATAAGGGTTAAGGATTTCTGGATACATTCTCATCCTACGGATAAGTGGAGAATCTAGAGAAACATAGAGTGCAAAAATAACAATCTCCTGAAAACTAAAACAGAGGAGCTCAGGAAAATAGTAGAGAAAAGGAAGATCTTAGTGGCAGAGGGACAAGACCAACTGAGATGGAGAAATAACAAAGAGGGCACCTTTATTCTTAAGGAAGAAAAAAACATTCTCCTTGAGCTGGATCCCCTGGTTCTAGACAAAATCTGGCAAAATCTTTGGAGGCATCAAGGGTGGATGAAAATAAAACTCTTCATGTGGGTTGTGTATCACAAAAAAATCCTGACTTGGGATAACATAATGAAGAGAGGTGTTCAGGGGCCTTCAAGATGCCTGATCTATGAAGTACAAGAAGAAACCTTGGACATTTACTCAACAACTGCATTTTCACATCCTGGGTTTGGGAATTATTTGCTACATTTTTTCAACAATCTGATAGAGACAGAGGTAGCATCATTAGTACCCTCATCAACTGGAGGAAGAATTTTTCGGATAATGAAATTCTTAACTCAGCATGGGCTCTTACACCAAGCTTCATCATATGGAATGTGTGGAAGGAGAGAAACAAAAGAATTTTTAAGGAGGAAAAAAAGCCCCCTCAACACCTGCTGGAGATAATCCTAAAACAGCTCAAGGAGACTGTAAGAACCACTGTTCGCAACTTCCCTAAAAACCCCACCTTAGAAGTAGATTTAAACATTCTCAGGCAGCTAGGGATGAAAGGGCTCATCCTCCTTGGCCTTGACAAGAAGATCATTTCGTTGGATATGGAGAAGGATTTTTGGCATCCTCCTCCGGAGGGCTATTTAAAATACAACATTGAGGGAACTTGGGAAAAGCAGGGTATGGAGGTGTCCTCAGAGATGCAAAGGGAAGTATTGTTTTCATTTTCCATTGCCACCTAGGTACAACCACCAATAACATGGCTGAACTAATGGCTATGGAACAATGCCTAGATTCACTGAAGCATAACAACTGTCTAAATGTCATGATAGAGGCAAATTCGGCGTTAATTATCAACTCAATGCAAAAAATTCATAACGGAACTGCGTCGGATAAAGTCTCTAAGCATTGGAATCTAATTTGGGTCTTCCAAAGAATTCAAAGCCATCTTCGGGGCCTGTGCATTATTAGTTTCCACCATGTTCGCAAAAAGGCAAATAAGCTGGTGGATTTTCTAGCCAATCATGGAGTTAGCTGCATAGAGATTAATGTGTCGATGAAGTGGCAGGAGTTAAGTCCAAGCAGACTGAGAGCTCTATGTTGTGAACAGGCAGAAGAAGATAGGGATGTGTTTAGACTCAAAACCATGGAGACTAGCTCGATTTGATTTTCCCCTGGGTGGGTCTTCATTTTGGGCAAATTCTATCGAAGAGAAGAGAACCATGTCTAGTAGCCCAAACTCTAGGTGCAAGCGTGATGAAGATCTCAAATATTTCCCATACGTCTTTGCTCGATGGAACACTCTCACCCGTACATTATCCCAACTAGGGCGAGGAAGTTTTTTATTTGCAAGAGGATTCAAATCATTCGGCAACTGGTGGTTTTAGACTTCGGGGTCCAGATTGCAAAACCACCTCCCAGGCGGTTTTTTATTGATCACGCTGCCCTTAGAGTGGTAATGGTTTTGGCGTTTTCGCAACGATCCCATACATCCCGCAACACGTGGCAGGGTGAGGGTTATGAAAACCTCCCTCTATCACAGATTATAATTCCTCCTTCTTGTCCTACGGGAAATCGGTCTCAGCCATTGGATTTGGGTGCTGCGAATCAACAGTTGTCCGAGACAGAGCAACCTGGTGGGGTAGGGTGGTTAAACTTCGGGCTCTTTAGCTAGGTGGCTTCCTCCTCTGCCTTCGATCTTATCGTTTTGATGAGTCAGTTCTTTAGTTTGGGGTTTACCAGAGGGAGGTCGCGTGAAAGTTTGCGAGCTTTCTGAGGGTTAGTCTGGAGTCATGTTAGTTATTTCTTAGGCTTGAATTTTTAGAGGTAAAGTTGTACAGTGTAGCCCTTGGAGGCTAAAGATTTTATTCCTTTTTGTTTCTCTGACATCGGGTGGACGTTTGTTTTCACTGTACACTATTTTTTGACTCAATGATATAGAAGGATCCATACTTGCTTCAGCAAAAACATAAAAATTACAAATAGCCTTTTAATCTAAAACTATTTCCTTCTACTATTCTTATCTTCACCTTTGTTACTTTTGTCATTTTTTCGTATTGATTATATGAAAAGGACAGGTTAAATCGTAAACCATTTAAATCTTTAGCTCGATATATTGTAGTAAACATCATACCGTGTCTCTTTCTCTCTCTAATATTAATAGGTTGAATTACTATAACACAAAAATCAATGTACATTGTCAATAATTTCTTATGCTTACACTGAAATCAATGCACAATATTAATCCAATCACTTTAAAATTAATGGACCATCATACATCCAATTACCTCAAATCAAAAATCAACATCTACGCTGAAATCAATGCATCTAATGCAAGAAATCAAATAAGATTAGAAAACAACATCTACATTGAAATCAATGCATCTAATGCAAGCAATCAAATAAGATTAGAAAACAACATTTACGCTGAAATCAATGCATCTAATACAAGCAATCAAATACGATTAGAAATCAACATTTACACTCAAATCAAGGCATCTAGTGCAAGTAAGAAAATAGGTTTATAAACCAACACCTATATTGAAATCAATGCATCTAGTGCAAGTAAGCAAATAGGATTATAAACTAACACCTACACTGAAATCAATGCATCTAGTGAAAGCAATTAAATAGGATTATAAATCACCATCTACAGTGAAATCAGTGCATTTAGTGCAAGCAATAAAATAGGATTAGAAATCATCTACATTGAAATCAATGCATCTAGTGTAAGCAATCAAATAGGATTAGAAATCACCACTACATTGAAATCAATGCATTTAGTGAAAGCAATCAAATAGGATTAGAAATCATCTACATTGAAATCAATGTATCTAGTGAAAGCAATCAAATAGGA
Organism: Pinus taeda; assembly: GCA_000404065.3. NCBI lineage: Eukaryota > Viridiplantae > Streptophyta > Pinopsida > Pinales > Pinaceae > Pinus > Pinus taeda. The sequence goes on along the minus strand of APFE031118760.1, from coordinate 111,899 downwards.
TTAGAAATCACCATCTAAATGGAAATCAATGCATCTAGTGCAATAAATATTCCTCTCTCTCTCTCTCTCTCTCTCTCTATAGATATATATATATATATATCCCTCCATCTCTCCATCTTTGTCTCTCTATCTCAACCCCCCAAACACACATGCTCTCTCACTCCATATCTATCAATCTCTCTCTCCATCTCTCTCTTATTTCCTCTCTTCACTTTCCATCTATATCTCTATCTCCCTTTGTCTCTCTATATCACCCACAAAACATACACTCTCTTTCTCCACTCTATCTATCTATCCCTCCCTCCTCCTCTCCATCCCTCTCTCTCTCATCCCCCACTCCCCCGCTTCTATCTCTCTTCCCTCTTGTTATCCTCTCTCCTTCTCTCTCCATCTTTCTTATCACTCCCTCTCTCCACTCTGTCACATCCCCTCTCTCTCTATCTCTCCAACTTTGTTACTATATCCTTCCCTCTCTCCTCTCTCCTTCTCTCCCCCATTCTCTCCATCTCTCTTCTTTGTCTCTTTATCTCCACCCCAAACATACACACTCTCTCTCCATCTCTCCCTTGTCACTCCCTCTCTCTCTCTCCACTTCTCACTCTCTATGTATTTCTTCTTCCCTCCCTCTATCCTCCTCTCTCTCAAGTCGCCTCTCTCGTACTTCCTCTCTCTCCCTTTCTCTCCTACACCCCTCTCTCTTACCCCATCACTCTCTCTCTTTGCCCTCCAATCCTCTCTCTTCTCCCATCACTCTCCTCCTCTCTCTCAAGTCTTGTCTCTCATTCTTCCTCTCTCTCCCCCCTCTCTCTCTTTTCCCTCCAATTCTCTCTCTCTCTCTCTCTCTCTCTCCAACCATGTTACTATATCCCTCCCTCTCTCCTTCTCTCTATCTCTCTTTCTTTATCTCTTTATCTCACCCCTAAACATACTCTCTCTCTCCACATCTCTCCTTTCTCACTCCCTCTCTCTCCACTTCTCACTCTCTATGTCTTTCTTCTTCCCTCCCTCTCTCATCCTCTCTTGCAATTCCTCTCTGTCATCCTTCCTCTCTCTCCCTTTCTCTCCTATCTCTCTCTCTCTCTCTCTCTCTCCAATTCTCTCACTATCTCCCTCCCTCCCTCCTTCTCTCTCTCCCTCCATCTTTGTGTATCCCTCTCCCTCTCTTACCCTTCTCTACAACTCTCAGTCATCTCCCTCTCTCTTTATTCATTCCTCCTCTCCCATATCCTTAAGTTTATCTCCATCTCTCCCTTGTCACTCCCCCTATCTCTCCACCTCTATCACTCTATGTCTTTGTTCTTCCCTCTCATATATATCTAGAGTTAATATATATCATGATATATTAATTATATATTATAATATAACAAATTTAATATTGGTATTAATCCAAAAGTTATTAAATTTAATAATATTAATATTATAATAATTAATATGAATATATAATTTAATAATAATAAATATTTTAATATTAATATTAAGGTTAATAATGATTTTTTTTGTATGGTATTAATTAATAATTTGGCCCATGGTATTAATAGTTATTTGTCCCATGGTATTTGGCCCATAGGCTTCACCTAAATAATACATATTTTTTGAGTTTTCCTAAACATAAAGAGGTCTATGGAATAAATATAAAATGAGGTTTTATATTTATTTACAGTACCTCTTGTTTATTTATATTTTTATTTATTTATCATACTTCTGGAGTAAATATAAAAAAAGTTTTATTTATTTATTTTTGCTAAAGCAAGAGTCGTACCTTCTATTTCATTAAATCAGAAAACAAATTACATAAAATACAACAGTTCCAAAGGAACTGTGGGCCAAAGAAATATCAAACCACTTAAAAGCCTAGGTCACTGAGCTAAAGGCTTAAAAGTTGAGCCAAGGTCCCACAAACAAAACTACAAAACCCACGAAATACAAACAAAAGTTGAGACTGTTCGATCCCCCCTTAGAGATCAAATGGCTGAGGCTTAAATCGGGGCGAGAACATGAAACCACTTTAAAATTAGAAACGGACCCGATGAGAAAATAGGGACTGTTCTAAAAGGATTTCGCATCCGAATTGGGGGATAATCCTCGAGCATGTAGTCAGCTCAAAATCCAATGATACCCATCATGAAGCGGAGCAAGCACAAAAGATAACGCACACCCAGACCTGCATACTTAACCTCGATCATTGAATCTCCTTGCTAGATCCAACGACAGAGGATAATATCGCAAGACCTAAAAGCACAGAAAATGACCGCGCGATAAATGCCCTAGACCCACCAACATGCATGCTTAATCTTGACCATGGATTCGTCGTGCTTGATCTAATAGCTGTGGGACATATCGCACGCGCCAAAAGCACGAAGAATTATTGCGCGATGAGGGCAGTATTCCTTCTCGTCCCTTGGCCATGTGTCGCTTTGTGAGTGGAATCGCTTCCAACTCCGAAAAACCACTTTCAGCTTGAAGGCCTTACGATAAAATAGAAACCACCTAGTGAGTGGTCTTGCCACCACAGAAAGAAAAACTGGTTTTTTTGAGTCTGTGCGATAAACGCCCTGGACCCACCGACTTGCTCGCTTAATCTTGATCGTAGAATCGTCGTGCTTGATCCAACGACTGTGGAACATATCGGATGGGCCAAAAGCACCAAGAATTACCGCACGATGAGGGCGGTATTCCTTCCCGTCCCTTGGCCACATGTTGCTTCATGAGTGGAATCGCTCCCAACTCCGAAAAACCACTTTCAACTTGAAGGCCCTGCGATAATATAGAAACCACCCTGCGAGCGATATTGCCACCACATAAAGAAAAATTGGGGGTATGAGTGTGTCGAGAAAGCCAGGAATCCGGTCCCTCGCACCAACCCATCTCCTTAGGTGACTGAACCAAAGGAAGCTGAAAATTCCTCCGTGCAGCCGTCTATCTAAGAAACAATGTCTACCAAGCAACCTCCTCCAGAGACTTCTATGTTTGTTCTTGCCAAGATTGAGGAGGTCGACAGTGACCTACATCCCAAAAATGACCTCACTTCGGAAATAACACTTCATAAATAAACCAAAACATTTCATCAATAGACCAAATCAATTAGACCACGTCTTTGTGGCTCTGTTGCGAAACACCATTTTGTCCTCATCCGCCTGATCTTGACATAGCGCCTTTAATCTATTCTGAGGCATCTCTTGCCAACTCAACTCGACCCAGCTTTTGGTGTAGAGCACCCCTTGATTGGCCAAGATATCTGCCAATTTATTTTTCGTCCTTATCACATGGGTAGAACTCACGATATGTAAGCATAGGAGGTTAAGCTGAATCCATTGAAAGACCTGAAGCAACCTCGAGCGTTTTGAGACTTTTTCCAGCTCCGAGCCATAGCTGATTCTCTTTGACCGATTTAATGATTTAGAATCAGCTTCAACTATTATATTCTAGAGATTATTCTACTTCAGGAATTCTAAACAATGCTCAAGAGCCATTAATTCCACCATATTATTCGCGGCTCTTCCCAAATGGCAATGGAAAATAAAAAGGATACAACCATTCTCATCCCTTAACACCCCTCCAAATCCAGCAATACCTAGGTTGCCTTTTGAGGCACCATCAATGTTGTATTTTAGAAAACCTGCCTGGGGGGGATGCCAGTAATCCTGCTTAGTGTCTAGTTTCATTACCTTCCTATCCAAGGCCTGTGGTATAAGCCCTTGCATACCCAATTGAAGAAGTGTCTGCATTTCAGCTTCTAAAGGTGGATTCTTTGGGGAAGTTCTCACAATAGTACCTACCGTCTCCTTAAGTTGTCTTAAGATCTGCTAAAAAATGCGTTGGGAGGAATTTTTTTCATTTTTGAAGATTCTATTATTCCTTTCTTTCTAGACATTCCATATTATGAATCTTGGCGTTAAAACCCAACCTGAGCAAAGAAATTCATAATCAAAGAAGTTTCGCCTCCAGTTATTTAGGGTGTTGATAATGCTTCCTTTGTCCCTGTTTGTTTGTCGGAAAATAGTGGCAAAAGTATCCCACAAACTGGAGGTGAAAATACAATCATTGAGAAGGAGGTCCATTGTTTCCTCCTGGGCCTCACAGAGCTGGCATCTAGAAGGGCCCAAAACACCCCTCTTTCAAATGTTTTCCCAAGTCAGAATTTTGTTATGATGAACCAGCCACATGAAGAGTTTGATCTTCATCCATCCTTGATGCCTCGATAGGTTTTGCCAAACCCTGTCCGGTACATTGGATTCCAACTCAAGGATTTTTTGTTTTGCCTCCTTAAGATTGAAGGTACCTTCATTATTGTTACCCCATCTAAGTTGGTCATGCCCACCTATCACTAAAATTTTCCTTTAGTCCAACATTTTCAGAAGTGCCTCGCCTTTAGCTTTCAAGGGGCTATCATCCCTGTAATCTATATTCTTCCAGGTTCTCCATTTTCCTTCACTATTGGTTTGATCCCAAAAATCTTTTACCCTAAGAAACCCTTTGGTATCAGTTTCTTTCTTGAGGTTCAGAAAGTCCTCTCTTAACAGTGTAGGTTCTTGTTGCCATTTATCCTCCCAAAACAAAGCAAGATATCCGTCTTTGATTTCCTAGAAACTATTTTTTTGTACTAAGCTTCTATTCTCCCAGGCCTTATTCTAGATGTGTGAGCCATTTATGATGCCATTCATCCTTATGTGATCATTGTCTTGCCAAGTGCTGGCATATTTTTCTTTCTAGATACTAGCCCACAGAGCCTTTGGATCTTTTACCCAACACCACCATAATTTGGCCCCTAAAACTTTGCTTAGTACTTCCGGATCATCCAATCCAAGACCCCCATGATCTTTAGGTTTGCAAATATTATCCCAGGCTACCAAGGTCCATTTCTTTCTCTGCTCCCCCTTACCCCAAAGAAAGTCTCTTTGAATGGTTCTAAAAAGTTGCAAAACTCCTTTTGGACTTGGAAGGGCTGGTAGCATGAAGACGGGGATAGATTGAAGAACAACTTTTGTAACCACTAACTGACCAACCAAGTTTAAAGATCTCGTAGTCTATTTCCTGATTTTATTCTGCATATTGTTAATCACCGGCTCCCAAATGCTCTTGTGCAAAGGTTTATCAGTTAGAGGAACTCCCAATTATTTGGAGGGAAGGACATCCCTTTGAAAGCCCAAAATTCTGGAGATATTTCTCTGAATAGCAATATTGGTATTAAAGAAAAAAATCTTAGATTTGGAGAGATTGACTTCGATACCTGTAGCCATGGCAAAGTCACATAGGATTTGTTTATAGGGTAGAGCTTCTTTGACCGTGGGGATTCCCTGCAGCATGGTATCGTCAACAAATTGTTGATGGGACAAAGCATGTCAAGTCTTAGAAAGTTGGAGCCCCTTGATGTTGCCAACTTCTTTCGCATGCTTGATTGACCGACCAAGTCCTTCCATCATGAGGATGAAGAGAAAGGGAGAGAGCGAATTTCCCTGCCTAAGGCCTCTTGAAGGAGTAAAAGTCTTGGAGGGAGACCCATTAACCAGAATTGAAAAGCTAGAAGAAGTCACCAAGGCCATGACCCATCTTACCCAGTTATGATCAAACCCAAAAGCTATAAGGACCTTCCTGATATAGGTCCAATTCAACTGATCGTAAGCTTTGGCTAGGTCCAATTGCATGATCATGGCAACCTTCTTGTTGCTTAACAATGAGTGCACCACCTCATGCGCTTGAATGATATTATTGAGAATTTGTCTGCCCTCCACATAACCAGATTGCTCCACAGAAACTAGAATAGGAAGAAGTGGTTTGAGTCTATTGGCTACAACCTTAGAAATTATCTTGTACACCACATTGCACAAAGATATGGGTCTAAACTTGTCTAGAGTCTGAGCATTGTCCTGTTTGGGGATCAAGGAGATGAAGGAAGTATTGAGCACCTTCAAAATGGTTCTATTCATTCTGGAATCCTCCACCACATTCAAAATGTCTTGTTTAACAATGTTCCAACAAGCTTTAAAGAAATCCACATTGAAACCATCAGGGCCTGGCGCTTTACCATTTTGCAGTTCTTTGATGACCTCACTAACCTCCTCTTCAGTCACTGGCCTATTAAGATTGAAGTTATCCTCACTTGTTACAAGCCTAGGTATATGCCTTGTTAAGTCCCTAATAGAATGATCTCTGTCTGAAATGGTTTTCTTTGCTATACCTCGAAAGTGTTGGACTAACACAGTTTCTATTTCTTCATGAGAATTAAGAAGATGACCTCCCTCATCCTTGATCGAAGAGACCCTAGTATGAGATCTGTTCTCCATGGTGGATCTATGGAAAAATCTAGTGTTTCACTCCCCTTCTTTTAGCCATTGAACTCTATATTTTTTTCTCCAAAATATTTCCTCTTGTTTACATAAATTCTCCCAGTCTTGATGATGTTTGGTAACTTGATCATTTATGACTTTGCCAAAGCCATCCTTGATAAGGGCTTGATTGAGTTCCTGCATTTTCTCTTCAATAGCTTTTTTCACTTCAAAAATATTGCCAAATTCATTCTTGTTCCAGTCTTTAAGTCTGAGCTTGATGTGCTTTAGTCTTTTGTGTAGCAGAAACTTTCTTGTACCCTGAACATGCAGATCTTTTGTCCACCATTTTGCAATGTTGCTGATGAAATCTGGGTGGGTGAGCCAGGTGTTCTCAAATCTAAAAGGTCTATTCTTGGGGGTGCCAATGCCCTAAACCTCAACTTGTACAGGCCAATGGTCCGAGCCTCCAAAGGGGAGAACTCTCGCTATCATTTCCTTGTCGGTGAGCATAAGGTCCTTTGAGATTATGAATCTGTCTAACTTTGAGGCTACTTGAGACTCTCCTCCTCTTTTATTGTTCCAAGTAAAGAGGCCATTACTCATATCTGTGTCAACTAGTTCATACTGCCTATAAAATTTTGAAATGCTATGGAGTCTTTGCTTAAATTTCTGGTTCCTCCTTTTTTCTCCGAAAGTGATTTGATCATGTTGAAGTCCCCACCCATGATCCATGGTACTCCTACATGTCTATCTCTTAGATCCACAAGAGAATCTAGAAACCTGAGTTTATCATCCATTCTTTGAGGGCCATAAACATTTGTGACTAGATAAGTCACTGTATCTCCCACAGGTTGAATAATCACTGATAAATAATTCCTAGATGCCTCAGCATCTATTATGCCAAGCTTTTGGGGGTTCGAAAGAGTGAGTATGCCTCCTGTTGTATTATCTGCTTTAACCTCTAGAAACTCAAATCTATTGAGCCATTTGCTATGAATCTCTTTTACTTTTTGAATGGAACATTTAGTTTCCTAGATAAAGATCATATCTGGAGCTTCTTGTTTCATTCTATTGCTAAGTATTCTTTGTTTTCTTTTACTACCTAGACCTCTGATATTCCAAGATGTGAACTTCATTATTAAATATTAATAAAGGAGTAATTGGTTAGGTCTTTCATCTTACCTGGATTTATCATTAGCTTTCCACGTTCCATCAATAACTCATTCTGCTTTTTTATGCCTCTTTTCTTTCCTGGGTTTCTAGGAGCTAATCCTGGTGTGGTTTTCATAGTTTTAACATCTTCGTTGTCTTGCCTTTCATTGTTTCTTTGAATTTCCAACCCTTTAGCCTGCATTTTCCACGGGAACAACGGTTGTACTCTGTTGAACTCTTCTTGAGGTACTGAGTCTACCCCTCCCATGGTTCCCTGTTTCAAGAACCCTTCCAACTCTAGGTGTTCTCTATCAAGAATCTCCTGTAATTCATGATCCCCTATTTCCATCTCACTCTAGGCCATTTCTTGGTCCATCTCAAGTTTTGCATCGCTCAGCATAGTCTCTTTCTATTTATTACTATCCTATGTTTGTTTCCTATCTTCTTCTTTCTCCTTCTCCCTTGGGATTCCTTCCATTACCTAATCTACTTTTGTTATTTCTTCCTCTTCTTCGAGAACTTGGAACTTGTTTAGACTGGCCTATTGCCTTCCTGTTTTTTGTTACTTTTGCCCCCTTTTGCCCCCTTTTCCTCTATATCCCACTTTGTGAAAGTTTCCAGTATCTTTCATTGTGGTTGCTTCACTTTTGTTCTCTATTTTACTGAGAGGGCAATCTCTAAATAGGTGCCCATGCTCATGGCACCTACGACATCTGAAGGGAATATGTTCATAATCTATTGTTTGCACCCATTCTTCATAAAAAAATTCCAATATGACCTCATCCGGTAGAGCTCCAGAGAGATCCATTTCCACACATATTCGTGCGAAGGAAGTGTATTTTCCCCTTCTAGTGGTCTCAGAGGCTTTAACAAAACGCCCTAGTTTATTTCCTATGGAAGATAACGATTTTGTTTGCCAGTAATCAAGAGGTAGGGAGTAGAGTCTTACTCAAACTAGGACCAAAGTGAAAGCGTGTCACTCCAGGACAAATTTCATCATCCACGACCGCATGTAGAGGTCTGTTGCAGCGTAGAAATAGGGTCCTCCTTCAAACACCCTGTCTTTGTCCTCAATATTTGTAAAGACCTTAATGAAGAAACCCTTTGACCCTCGATGTAGGTCTATGCTTCCTTTTGGTTTCCTGTGGTATTTAATCCACGCTTGCAATGCCTTTTTAGTGGGCCATAATCCCATGAATTTACAAATGATAGCATAGGTCCGCATGTAGTCCCTGTGCGCCTACAGAGCAGGATCATTTAAAACTACTCTGGGAGTGACCTCAACCTTGGGTTTACATGGTCCCATTTGCACCTTGTTTTTTGCTCCGTGTTTCTGGTCTTCTTCCTCATTGTCTTTTGTGTTGTTTTCCTCCCTTGGTTTGGTAAAATCTTGATCCTCTTCCATGTTTCTTTTCCCTTCTCCTGAAGGACCTCTGACAGATTCTATTGGTTTCTTACCTCAGCTGGCCACTGCCTGCTTGTAAGAGGGAGTGGAGCTCCCCCCTTTGTGCGCCTCCATGGAGCTCAAAAACCTGAAACCCTAACTCTTCTTCCGTGTCCTCTATCCGTAATCCCGCCTCCCCACTCCCAAAAAAGTTTTATTTATTTACCATACCTCTAGTTTATTTATATTTTTATTTATTTACCATACTTTTTTGAGTGTCTTAAACCTCTTTATATTTTAAATTTATATTAGATTGATTTTTAAATAAGGTTGACATTAAATTATTAATGTTAAATGTTAAACATTATATTTACATTTACATTTACATTTACATATTTATATTTTTATGTGAAATCACATGTTTAAGTTCATATGTGAAATCTAAGAGGCACAATGATCAACAATTTTGAAATATTTTTTATCATTCAATATAATGTAAATAAAAAAATAAATTAAATAAGATGATGAACATTTACTTATTATATCTTATAAATGCATCATATATAGTTTTTGATTTTATGATTTTTATTAAAACCAAAAAAATTTATAAAATTTCTAATAAATCTATATTAGAAAATATTTTTTCCCAACTTTATTAATTTAGGCATAAAAAAGGACATATTTGCACCACAAAATAGTACTATCATATCTCTGCAAACAACAAAGACATATTTGCACCACAAATTAGTACTATCATATCTCTGCAATTCACTATCGGATCACATGCTCTAGTACTATCATATCTCTGCAATCAAGCTCCTATCTCGTGGATTTATGCGCAGCGCAATAAACAAACTACTCTCATACTTGACGGACCACCAAAATAGTACTATCATATCTCTGCAAACAAAAAAGACATATTTGCACCACAAATTAGTACTATCATATCTCTGCAATTCACTATCGGATCACATGCTCTAGTACTATCATATCTCTGCAATTCACTATCGGATCACATGCTCTAGTACTATCATATCTCTGCAATCAAGCTCCTATCTCGTGGATTTATGCGCAGCGCAATAAACAAACTACTCTCATACTTGACGGACCACCATTTTATGGACTAGTGGTCAAATAATTCTAAAGGATGTTTATGTCAAAAGAATCACTACACTTCTATGGAATCTGTAATTTTCACTTTGGGGATCTTAGTTAATGGTTTGAAATATTTACCAATACTTGTTGGTTTTGGTGTAACGGCAAACCTCCACGTGGTATCAGAGCTTGGACCCAGGGTGAATTCCCCAACGCTGTGTTTGAGGGAGGTCGTTGGAAGAATCACCACACCTCTATGGAATCTGTAATTTCCACCCTTGGGATCCTAGTTACTGGTTTGGAATGTTTACCAATACCAACAGATTTTGGTGTAACCGCAAACCTCCACAGTTTGAAGGAATTGCACAGTCCGTATGCGTTCGACGTACACTCGCCCACATTTCCTTGTAACTGGCTAGCATTGTATTTTCAGATAACTACTTCATGATTGTGACTGGATTGATGGAGGCAGCAGTCTACCAAATTGATTGAATTTGTTATGATTTTTGCTATGGACCATTCTCCTTTAAATAACTCGATATTGCAATTTTAACTTGTAATTTTCATAATTGATAAAAATTTCTACCGAATTTGTAAAGAAATCAGCGTGAAATATAGAATCCTTTTGCAACACAAATAGTGTATGGTGTATGAGGTTTTTGACCAGTAATATGTTTCAAGAAAGCATACGACTGGGTAACATATTTTTTCCTGTAAAGCAGCTTAATCCAATGCTCTGTAGTGAGCAGGAGGGGCTAATAAAGCACTCTGCACTGAGCAGGGATTAGTAGGATTAGTAACTTACAGTGCTCTGCAGTGGACAGTGACTAACAACTAATCATGTAGACAAGCTTAATATTAGTGTTAGAACATCTAGTGTTATATCAATTCTTCCAGCCTTAACACTAATAAAGCGTTGTGCTGAACCGGGACTGATTACCTGCAGTGCTTTGCAGTGGACAGGGACTAATAACTGATCATGTAAACGAGCTTAAAATTAGTGTGGAATATGCTTATATAACTTATTTGTGTTATTACCAAGCTGCACTTGAAAAAATAATAAAATTAGTTTTTTTAAGAGAAAAAAGCAGAAATGCATTATATTAAGACAATATAAAAACCATCATAAGATACATCATGGTGTCATATGAGGCTACTTTCCAGGATGTTTCCAGGATGTTTGAGAAGCATCTGAGGGCAGATGTTCAAACAAGTCTCAAAAAGCAGGCAGTATGGGACATGTTCCATCACATTTAAAGCAGTATTAAAAATATACATATTTGGAGTACCTTATTGAAAGACAACCATACGGATTTTCAAAAAAAAGTACCAATAAAATGAGACAATCCCGAAGCTAAATAGCCAGCTGATTTGAAATTGAATAAAAAATAACAGTGATGCTATGAAGGATGTAAGAGAACTCTGGAATCACGGAAAATTCTGTGGTTCCAAGTTTTTAACGAGTGAAAAGCGTACCTCGGAAACATCAAATATGAATGGGTCATCTTTATCACAAGCAAATGGCATCCCACCTAACTCATCATTAACTTTGGGCTGAGTGGTCAATTCTCGTTTTCGCTAACTTATTGAGTGACATCCTTTAAAAAAAGATGCGTATTATGATGATTCAAATAACCCAATTATTACATGAAAACATTTTTTATAAAAACCAGGGCCGTACATTTTTTAAAATTATGAATCACAATTATACATTAAATAAAGTTTATTTATAAAAAAAAGTTATTTATATTTATTAGAATCGAATATACATATTGGAATGAGAAAGACTATAAGAACAGGGGAAGGTTATCCATGCTAGGTATCAGAACCTCAATGCTCTCTCGCTTTAGGGGAATCTAAAACTTCTTTCCATTCGACCGTACAGTTTTGGTGAATTTGCCATTAAATGCAGCTCCTTGCTGAATTAAGCGAAGCTTATGCTTCAATATACTGATCTACACATTAAATAAATATTCCACATTTTCGCAATACAAAACCAAAACATAAAATGCTACACTTAAATATTCCAATTTTTGTAATACAAAAACAAGACATAAAATGTTACAAAATAGAGTATATGTTGTTGACTGCTTATGAATATGGGATTTCTTTGAGATCGTACCCATATTATCAAGAGGCTCCTTTGCCTGGTTGGAGCAAAGGTGTCTAAAAGGTTTTAGGTTTGCCATGGCTTTCATGGCCGGTGGTGTTTGTTCATCACGAAGGCCAATTACATTTTTATATATAAATGTTAAAAAAAAAATTAGTACTTTAAGTTTAAATTAGTGATTAAACGCCTTAAACTAAGTTTAAAAAGTATATGGTCAACTTATATCCTCATAAAGATGGTCAACCAAAATTTGTCGTTAAATCTATGTCTTACAATCTTCCATATCCTCTTAAAAGAAATTGGTACCACCTGGCCCCTTTTTAGATTGAACCTCAATCTTCAGAATAATAGTGTGCCTCGTTTCCTCATGTACTCTCACTTGTACCAAGCATCTCATCTGCACACCTGTGCCTCGTTTCACTTGTACTAAGCATGTCATGTTTCTATAACTAGGGAATTAATTTTTTTTTACGTGAATAAAAATACTTCTAAGGTTTTACATGCCCGAGGTTACCTATGGATTAAATTTACACTTATTTACCCTACACAGTTTATTCATAACACTATCACATAGCATTTAAGGGTTGGAGTACTGCGTCTCATCTTTATTTAAATATCTCAGTATGGTTCAGACGCAGCATGTTTTCCACACGACATTTGTTCCAAAGGTAACTTTCTATTTCCCTCCAGCCTTCACGTGGCAACCCTATCTGATACTGTGTGAAATAATACCTGCTCTGCTTCGTACTGTACGAGGCCGGCAGGTTGATCCGATCACCTTGCATCAACGGTGGAGGGAGCACTTTGTAATCCTACGGTGGCAGATCACTTCCGCGGGCTTCCGCCTAAACTATCGCATGCCTTGGGTGACAGCAATCATTTGTTCGGCAAGTTTCCTGCAGCTTTGCTCTGGTTCAGACCATGCGGTCCGTTCCGAAGAGCCCAGCTCGCAAACCTTGCTCCAATGCTGGAGGATTCGATCCCTAACCCCTCAGGTAAACACACACATTGCGTTAAGTTCCCTCTATGCTCTTTTGGTTGTGCGCTCTTTTTTTATTACTGATAAACTCCTGTTTTGGTTCATGCAACATGCATTTGCAGGGTTATCCGGCGTTGGGGTCCCTCTGCAACGCTGGAAATGAGTGTAGTTCTTTCGTTGTCTAGCGCTTCCTTTAGTGGTAAGTGTCTTACTAAAGGACGAGGACAACTTCCCTAGGTTTTGATTTTATTGTAGTTATATTATTACTACTGTTGACTAACGTTATGCTGCTCGGTTTGCTCCTTAAACAGGCTAGGCGACAGCTCCTCACATAGCCTAGCACTAAGGGAAAACTCACCACCGTTCTGGATCCCAGGTATGAGGACTATCAGCCGCGGCTATGTCTAGATTTGTTTCTAAGTTTTCCCTTGGGTTTAGAGGAGGGTAATCCTACAGGGCGTTTATTTTGGATGAACAAGGTTATGGAGGACTGTTTGTTCCCCCAGACTCTAGTGCCATGGGCAAGATTAATGTAATTTAACTTTAGGAATTTGAATGTCCATCCGCAATTCCCTTGCTCGGACTATTGTGAATGTATGTAAATTTTAACGCATACCTGGCTCTTTTGTCATGGCGTGCTAAGCTTCTTGCTTACTAGATTGTAATTATTGAAAAGGGTCTACTGTTTCTTCTTAATCAACGGTATATACATTTTCGTCTATGCTTGTTATGGTTGCTGCTCCGCGGCATCTCTGCACAGAAAATTTATAATTTGTTTTGCTTAATGTACACATAGTGTTACACAGCTTTTGCCAAGTCACATTTTTGTTTAGATGCATAAACGTATACAGTTATATGTTGTTTTTATGACTTGTCTGAAGTGATTTTCCCTAAGCGTACTACTTCCCTTGTGGAGAGGGCCCGAGCCCTACCCCTCAAATTCTGTATTTTTTTTTATTAATTTCCTGAAGTTTTACCACGCTAACATTCCTCGTATGCTTGGGAGAAAATTAAACATGGTAAGACATTATCCTTAACAATCTACAGCCTCATTCTATGCCTTACCCGGTTTTTCTTTGGGGGTTTCTCTGCTTATTAGATGACATTCATGGAGCAGGTCTCTGGCCGCGTGACACGGCTTACTGTTGCTTATTTCAGAGGTATTACTCAACTGCTCCTTAAACACCTGTAACAGTCTTTTTTTTTTAGTTGGAGTCGCTACAATTTTGCAGCTACTTAGACATGTTTTGTAATATTCTCTATTTTTATATAACTACACTTATGTTTCTTAAAGGAAGAGCTCGGCCCAAAAGCCACAAGTCTTCATGTGTATTGCCAGACTTTGATAGATTCTATTCGCTCATCTAATCCCGAGGTTACTTATGCATTTACATAGTTTTGTCACCGTTGCCCTCTACTATCTCCCTGGTGTGGTTGGCCTAACTTTCCTAGACTTTCTAGGGGATTCTCTCTTCTCAGATCACTTTCACTCGAAGAAGGTTTATTTCATGTGGTAAAACCTGCCTCGACAAGTTCAGGTTGACAACCCTCACCAATCACTATTAATGCCAAACTACCAATTTGTCCTCAAACCTGACTTCTATGAAAGGAAATGGTCTAACATAAACAGTTTCCGTACCTTTCTAGGCTGGCCCACTACCTGAGACGTGCTACCACTAATCACCCCGTCAATGGCTTAGATGAAGAGATACTCGCCCTTCCTATTTTCTTTTCCTGTTAATGTAATTCAATACTCATTGCACTTCTTTTTAAGGAACCGCAATCTTCAGAAAATCAAACAGTTCCTTTCTTTCATTTAACTCAAGTCAGAACCACATACCTGTGCTGCTGTAAACGCACTTTCTTCCTCTGCTCCAAGCTATAATCACCTCTGCTATTCATAGCTAGTCTTCCACCCAACCTTGAGACTGTCTTTCAAGACCAGTCTCCCCCCTAGCTGACTCAAAGACTACAGTCTTTGCAGGTTGCCCGCGCTCTGCGCTCTTACCATCTGATCATCACCAGACGTGGTAAGTCCCCTCATTCCACACTGCCTGTCCTCTACAGCACAGTCCTCCCTTTTCCCTCCTTTTCCTTTTCCTGGAATGCATTCCACGGTTAGGGAGGGAGAAGTGGTTAGGGCTTTTGCAACCGTTTCTTGATTATATATATATTTTTAATTATCATAACTTCTCTCCTCAGAAGTTACATAATGTTCCTGTTACCAGGAAATCATTCCTCATTTCCATTTTCTAGAAAAAAATAAATATTAATTAATTCATGCTACAGATAAAAATCATCATCCCTTTATTTGTGTCCTTTTAACTGAAGTAAATAAAAATATTTACAATAATCCGGGGATATGACATCTCCCCCTCCTGAAATTAGACAGCGTCCTGATGTCTTTCGGTACCAAACAACCCTGGGTAAGCTTGTTTCATAAGTTCTTCGTCCTCTCAAGTGGCCTCATCAGGCACAAAGTGCTGCCATTGCACTTTAACTTGGGTAATATCCCGCTTCCGTAGCATGATTTCTCTTCGGTCAAGAATGCTCAACGGTTCGGCTCAGATTTCTCTTTCTGGTTCTACCTGCAACATGCAACATCCTGAGTCAGTTTTCTTTTAACAGAAAACATTTAGATTGATTTATCAGAGATAATTCTCACCTGAATCTCCTGCCAATTAATCACATGTTTAGGGTCATAAACATATTTTTTTAATATGGAGACCTGAAAGACGTTGTGGACTCGTATGTGACTAGGCAAAGTGAGCTGGTAAACCACCGGCCCGATTCTGGCTAAGATCGGAAATGGTCAACAGTATCGAGGTGCCAACTTAGTGCACCTACTGTGGAGTACTAGAGAAGGTATGTTTTTGGTAATGATTTCAGCATCTTTTCATTAGATTTTACAAACCTTTTGCATCATGAACTAAGAAAACGATAAGGAATTGTAATAAAACATGTGAGATTAATATGCAAGATGAAAACACTAAGAATTGTCATTTCCTTATGCAGAAAGAAGGAAAAACGAGAAACTGTTGTTCCAAAGGAAAGGACAAGGACGAGTTAACCGCTGTCCCTTTGACGGGAGACCGTATGCGAACAAGGCAAAGCAAATCAAAGTGAATCAGCTTTGGAAAGGAAGTGGAGATATTGGCTCAGCGCAGGAAAGAAAAGAGATGACTGAGGACTAACGATTCGGCGAATCCCTTAGGATCCTTGATCCTGAGGGATCGCTGCTTTAACTATTGCTGCACTTAGATATCTCCACCTTCACCAGTATAAAAGAGGCAGCAATGTTAGCTCGAGGGGAGAGAATATGTTATGTTTTAGTAATTTCCTTTTAAGATCAAAACTTTGATCATCGAGTCTCGTTAAGAACTGATCTATTGTAATTCCACTTTATGCATTAATACAAACTTGGTTACTATTTCATCTTTGAGTCTGGAATAACTTCAAGCAGTGTACCCCTGGAGGCTAAGGGCCCGGCCCTGGAGGACACTTGCTCCTGTACTATTACATTTGGTTTATGCGTGGTTTGCTTATCGACGTTATTTGGTAAGCTGATGTGTTTTGTAAGTTTACATCACATGCTCTGTTATGTTTAATTTATTAAGGTTTCTAAAGACAGAACTATTGTATTGACTTTGCATCGTATCACTGTTCCTTTAGGTGTTGATATAATACTGCCAGTCTTTACAGAATAATGTTGTTGTTTAATTACAGAGCCTTTGTGCTGTGCACTTGTTCATTAACATTACGAAATTCATCTTGGGAGTTATGTTCTTTGCGATTGTTGGATCTATGAGCAATGTTGTTCTATTTTGAAATGCAGTCATACTCTTTCTAACTGAGATTGATAACTGGATCAAATTACTATTAAAGTGTGCCGTGTGTATATATGGTTTTCAAGCACTGTTCTTTAATTCATCATTAATCAGTGTTGTTCCATTTTGGTGTGTTATTCAATCCACCCTTAAGAGTGAAGGATTGTCGTTTGATTCCTGTAGATTACGATTAGTGCATTTGATCTTATAGACTAAGGTGTTACTGCTTGTTAGACTTAGTTTCCATTACAATTTCTTAAACTGCTGTTCCATTTCAAGTTTTCTGTTCTATTTCTTAATTGCTGTTACATTTCTTATCTGCCGTTTCATTTCTTGTTATTTGTTATTTTGGTGTGAAGAACGATCTCAAGCTGTAGTGAGCATTGACATCTACTGTCCAGCTCCCAGATCCACGATCTATTCTCTGGTTTCCTTTTCCATCAGTTTACAAAGGGATGGGTTATTGCTACTGAACCCTTGACTGATAAATTTCTTAGTTTTCTGAATGTGTGGTTTAATCTCTTGAAGTAGTTAGCTGTAAATAAGCATCCGTTTACTCTTGTATTTTCGAACACTGTGCTACTAGCATTACTCTGCCAAATGATAGCCTCAGACTGAGACACTCTTTGAAATAACAAAACGTTCCCGGATTGACATTAATGTGAGGTAATTAGAGGTGGAAGAGACCCTTTTTATAGCTCCCCATTTTGGCACCATTGCCGGGGAAAGAGTGTAGCCCTTTGTTCTTTTTTTCAGAGTAGTGTACAAACCTGCTAGGGAAGAATTGGGTTTTGAAGACAGAAGGTAAGAACCTATGTGTGGAGCATGTAACAGCCCTGCTCCTTTGCCTGCTTTCTTACAGATTTGCTGTTTTTTTGTTTGAGTAGAATTTAGTAGTTAATTTGTGTGCATGACTAAGCAGAAAAAGGCAGAAAAGAATTCCAAAGCTCTACCCAAGCCATAAAAAGTTAAGGGGCCAGTGACCCTTGGCCGACCAACCTTCATAGACGAAATCTTCAAGAAAGCAGAATCTCAACCCTCAGTAGGACCCATGAAAGTTATTTCTAGATAGCCTACTAGTTCCCTTCAGGCCACAGGATCACCATTTGTAGCCTTTGCTGAGGTGCATAGCCAAACTGAAGAGCAGGACTTTCAAGAAATTGAAAATTCTACTCCAGAATTATTGTAGGAAGGGAATTTCAGTAATCTTTGTGAAGGAAGAGGAGAGACAGGGGAAATCGAGGAACCGAGATCTCCTCTTGAGACAACTCAGTCATTGAATAGCCCAGACAAGGGAAGTGTTGCAAAAATCATTTTTGAAGAAACTCAATCTCCTCAGACATTATGCACTCTCATTATCCCAGATAGAGGAAGTGTTATTAAAACTATTCCTGTTAAATCCATTCCCCCTCAACCTAGGAATACCCTCCTAGATATCCTAGAAGTTTATTGGCATATATTCGACCAAATGGCTCAAAACCAACCAAACACCCAAACCTCTACATTACAATACCCCATAGTGGATTCTGCAGCAAATGCGCCTATGAAAGCAATCCCTCTTCAACATATCCCTACATGCCACGGTCTTACATCAGAAGACATGGATGCATTTTTATTTGAATTCGATGTACTGTGTAGGGGATATGATTACACCACCGACCCCAAAAACTAAAATTGTTTCCCTTTACATTAAAAGGGGCTGCTTTAAGATGGTTTATGGGATTAGGTGGCGGGGTTATAAATAACTAGGATCAAATGAAAGAATCTTTTCTAAAAAAATATTAGGACTATTGCAGGTCTAGAGAACTGAAGGACGAAATATTCTAGATGATAGCTAGACCAAACGAAACATTAGAGGAGTATGTGGAACGTTTTCAGTATAATCTACAAAGATCTCCTTATGCATCATTGCCGTTATCTGATAATGTGTTGAAAATAACATTAATAAGGGGCATGAAGGAACAATGGATTGAAACATTAAACATTATGGGAAAAGGAGATATTTATCAAGAGAATTTTGCTGACATTATTGATTTATGTATCAGAAGCTCGAGAGGCAGCACAAGAGTAAAACCGAAAGAACATGATTGGTTTGTAAGAGATAATAAAATTTCGACAGAAGGAGTAACGCGTGTAGAAATTGGAAATTTATTGGAAAATTTTAAAACTGATATACTGAGGACACTAACTACACAACTTGACATTATGCAGGCCAAACAGAAGCAAATGGAGGCAGAACAGAATTTGGCAATCTTCTGTCCCCGATGCAGGAAAAAGCATAGCCATAAGGAGTGTCCACTGGATGCAGTCCAAACATGCGCCATATGCACAAAAGATCACCTTACGGAAAGTTGTCCATCACTTCCTAGATTAAAAGCAGTATATAAGGAAGTAGAAGAAGAGTCAGAATCGGTGTACTTGCTCAACCAGCGTCGTCAGTGGCAGCCGCGACAATCTGGTATGTTTCCAGACCCAACTTCTTCTTTTCAGCCTCTGCGGTATAATGCTCAACAATATAATATGTGGCAAAGTCAATTTCAATCCCCTTTTCCAAACTCGTCACCACATTCGTTTCCTTCCTCAACCCCGTGGCTAAATTAGGCAAGCTAATATGGTTGGCCAAATCTTCCTTATACCCCACCATATTGGCAAAGTAACGCATACCCACCACAATGGACTCCTCCTACTTCACAAAGTTCAGCCTAGCAGACAAACTGGCAGAAACCAATGCATCAGCCAGTAGGAACCATTCCACTCCCTCAACCTACATTGCCAACCTCACAACAAAATTCTCAGTCTACTGAAACCGCAACTCCCAACCCAACCCAACCCCAATCCAAATAACAGACTGGTCCAATCTGTCCAAATCATAGAAACACCCAAATAGGAGCCGATCTGAGGGAGTGTAATGATCTTCAGTTAAGATCTTGGCATATTATTGAAACCGAGGGAGATAAGACAGTTCAGGTTGAAAATCAGCGACCCAGAGAACATCTATCACAAGAAGAGGATGTGAATAAACAACAAATTCATAATCAAGCAACCACATCCTCTCCCCCGTTCCCAGAATGATTAGTCAGATAGAGTGCCGACTACTTGGAACCTTGGATTATTTGTTATATTCCTCCTTGGTTTCTTTATACACAATTCTTTGATAGCTTTTGTGTATATCGGGATGTCTTGAATGGCTTGGAGGAATGGAATTTTTATGTAGTCAGACCCTTTCCAATGTCTTAGTTGATCTAGGAGCTGCAATCAATATCTTAACAACCACTACTTGCCAAAAGCTAGGCATTACATCTTTAGAACCCACCTCTACCTTGCTAAAATTGGCTGACCGATCTGTGGTTAGGCCAGAGGGCACACTACATGATGCCATGGTCTCTGTTGACTCTTGGGAATATCCAACCGATTTTCTGATAATAAATCCCAAAACCCGACTTGATGGACATCCATTGATTTTAGGTAGACCTTGGCTTGCCACTGGCGATGCCTATATTGGCTGTCAACAAGGAAATATGACCATAACCAGAGGAGCAGATATCAAGAACTTAGTTCTATATCCTCCAGCGCAGCTAAGTGTCACAATAGTCAAAACTAATAGGCACCATGTATCATACCTTACTGATAACATTAGATCTCCATTAACTATACAAGAGGCACTTGATTTCAAAGACCAAACAGAAGACGATGCCATTAATAATTTCATTAGTCAAACTGAATTCACATCCCGCACACAATGTCACATGATAAAAGTAGCATTTGATAGTGAATTAGAAGAAGATCCTCTTAAAGATACACATGATCATATAATACCTGTTACCTCTGTTGCAAATAGTAAAATTGTGGAAATTCAACCGGGAAAAACCTTAAACATTAATGCCAACCTCACATCCGAACAAGAAATGAAGCTCATCCATGTGTTAAGGAAATATAAAGAAGCATTTGCATGGGACTACCCTGATATGAAGGAATTGACCCCCAGTTATGTACACACCACATTTATATAGAAAAAGATGCAAGACCTATTCGTCAGCCTCAGAGGAGACTAAATCCTCATCTAAAAGATGTGGTAAAAGCTGAACTTCAAAAACTTTTAGATGTCAATTTCATCTATCCTATCTCTGATAGTAAATGGGTCTCTCAGCTTGTGGTGGTACCAAAAAAGAATGGGAAATGGAGAATCTGTGTGGACTACAGAGAGCTAAATAAAGCAACACAAAAAGACCACTTCCCTCTCCCATTCATCGACCGAGTATTAGACACTTTGGCAGGAAAGAAATTCTTTCTTTTCCTGGATGGATTTAGTGGATGCAATCAGATTCAGATTGCCCCTGAAGACCAAGACAAAACTACTTTTACTTGTCCTTGGGGAACGTTTGCCTACCGAGTTCTACCTTTTGGCCTATGCAATGCTCCTGCCACATTCCAAAGGGCTATCCTTAGCATTTTTGCAGACTTAATAAATGAAGGACTTGAAGTATACATGGATGACTTTACACCATACAGAGATGATTTCGATCAAGCATTGGATACACTAAAAAAAGTCCTACAACGCTGCATTGCTACCAGGCTTTGTTTAAGTCATGAAAAATGTTATATGATAATGACTGAAGGACTTATCCTATGACACTATATTTCATCAACTGGCATTCAGGTAGACCCAGCCAAAATCCAAATAATTTTACTTATTCCCACTCCTACCACTCAAATGAAGGTACGCAGTTTTCTTGGATTTTCTGGTTATTATAGGAGGTTTATAGAACATTATTCGCATATTGCTGCACCTTTGTATGCACTAACTGGTAACATTGATTTTCTTTGGATAGAAAAATGTGAACATGCTTTCAAGAATCTGAAGAAGCTCATGTGCACAACCCCAGTCCTTCGAGGACCAAATTGGGATTTTCCATTTCAGATATCATCTGATGCCTAAGATACAACCATTGGAGCAGTCTTTGGGCAGGAAGAGGATAAAAAACCATATGCAATTAATTACATCAACAAAAATTTATTCCCTGCTGAATTAAACTACACTGTTACTGAAAAAGAATTTCTAGCTGTAATTCATGCTGTCAATAAGTTCAGACATTATATTACTAGATATCTTGTTATCTTGTACACAGATCATTCTGCCATAAAATATTTAGCAAACAAGCCTATCACAAATGACAGAATAACTAGATGGTTGATTTTATTGCAGGAATTTGATATTACAATCAAGGATCGACATGGAAAAGAAAATCTTGTAGCCGATTTTCTCTCAAGAATGCCAAATCCAATCGATGCAACAACAATTGAAGATCAATTTCTGGACGAGCATCTGTTTGTTGTGGCTATTCAAACACCCTGGTATGTTGATGTTGCCAATTACCTAGCAGTAGGTAAACTACCAAAGCATCTAACCCCTAATGAGCGGAAACAGATTGTTCAGCAGAGTGCTCGATTTTCTTAGATTGGGGGCTATTTGTTCCACACAGGGGTAGACATGCATATCAGAAGATGCGTTTGAGAAGATGAAATCTTTGACATTTTAAAAGCCTGCCATGACGGACCATGTGGTGGACATTTCGCCGATCGCAAAACTGGACATAAAGTGCTGCAAACAGGGTATTATTGTCCCATGATTTTCAAAGATGCAAAGAAATCCGTCCAAGCCTGTGACAATTGCCAGAGAGCAGGACGCCCTGGTCAGTCTGATGAGATGCCTCTGAAACCACAGCTAGTCATCGAACCATTCCAGCGATGGGCTCTTGATTTCATTGGACCAATTAACCTATCATCAAACCAGAAAACATATATTTTAGTGGCAACAGAATATGTCACCAAGTGGGTTGAAGTAGAGGCATTGCCAAGAACTACAGAGGATTCTGTCATATAGTTCCTGTTCCATCTATTTGTACGTTATGGCCTTCCAAGAGAGATAATTACAGACAGTGGACCACAGTTTGCTAGGAACAAAATAGTTTCAACACTCAACAACTATCATGTCCAGCATAAAATCACTACTCCATACCACCCACAGGCAAATGGGCAGGTAGAAAGCAGTAATAAAATAATAGAAGCAATCCTAACGAGAACCATTGCATCACATAGACGTGATTGGGCTACCAGACTACCCGAAGCACTGTGGGCTTATAGAACAACATGGAGAAGTACCACTGGTTACTCACCTTATCAATTAGTGTTTGGAAAACAACCATTTTCCCCATAGAATTCGAAATCCAAACATTGCGAACAACACAGGAAGTTGGCTTAGATCTAACCGAGGCACAGATTAATCGATTACAACAGATCAATGAGCTGGACAAAATTAGGCTCTCTGCACTTCAAAACATTGCCCTAATGCAGTAGCAGCGAGCCAAATGGCATGATGCTCTCATTAAAAATAAAGTCTTCCACGAAGGAGACTGGGCACTTTTGTACGACTCCAGGTTTCAGGACTTCCCCGGGAAACTCCAGACTCGTTGGTTGGGACCATACGAAATCCAGAAGGTACATGATAATGGTACCCTTACTCTAATCACTATTGACGGTTCTGGATATGCCTTCAAGGCAAATGGCCACTGAGTTCGTCTCTATCGCAAACCACTCACTTGAGAGTCCTTCTGCCAGCAGCTACGCCGAGACTCTGATATAGAAATCTTGGGGGAGGGGGAGAAGTCTTCCTCACCTGTAACTCATTAAGAAATTTATTTCTTTTTACAGTTTGTACATATTTTTTTTTCTTTTGTTGAATCATTTTTGTACATATTGTTGAATCAACATTTTGCTGTTACTATTTTTTGTTGTTCCTTTTCTCAAAAGGGCAGCATTTTCTTCCGGCTTTTCCTTTTTCAAAAGAACAACACCCTTTGGATCAGCCGTCATTTTGCTGTAATTTTGTTCTTTTTCTTTATTTTTGTGTTCTGCTGTTCCTTTTCCAAATGAACAACATTTTCGGTTTTTGTTGTTCCTTTTTCAAAGGAACGGCATTTGTTTGCTTTGCTGTTCCTTTTCTAAAGGAACAACATTTTCGATTTCTGCTGTTCCTTTTTCAAATGAACAACATTTCTGTGCTCTGTTGTTCCTTTTCCAAAGGAACCGCATTTTCGATTTCTGTTGTTCCTTTTCCAAAGGAACAACATTTTCGAGTACTGTTGTTCCTTTTCCAAATTAAAGACATTTGGTTGCTTTGTTGTTCCCTTTCCAAAGGAACAACATTTTCGATTTCTGCTGTTTCTTTTTCAAAGGAACGACATTTGTGTGTTCTGTTGTTCCTTTTCCAAAGGAACAACATTTTCGAGTTCTGTTGTTCCTTTTCCAAAGGAACGACATTTGGTTGCTTTGTTGTTCCTCTTCCAAACGAACAACATTTTCGATTTTTGCTATTCCTTTTCCAAAATAACGACATTTATGTGTTTTGTTGTTCCTTTTCCAAAGGAACAACATTTCGATTTTTTATGTTCCTTTTCCAAAGGAACCGCATTGGTGTGTTCTGTTGTTCCTTTGGATTGCTTTGTTGTTCCTTTTCTAAAGGAACAACATTTCCAATTTCTGCTGTTCCTTTTCCAAAGGGACGACATTTGTGTGTTTTGTTGTTCATTTTCCAAAGGAACAAAATTTTCGATTTCTGTTATTCCTTTTCCAAAGGAACAACATTGGTGTGTTTCGCTGTTCCTTTTTCAAAGGAACCGTGTTTTTCATTTCTGTTGTTCCTTTTCCAAAGGAACAACATTTGTGTGTTTTGTTGTTCCTTTTTCAAAAGAACGACATTTGCGTTTTCTGCTGTTCCTTTTCCAAAGGAACAACATTTGTGGTCTTTTGTTGTTCCTTTCTCCAAAAGGAACACCACTTGCATTCTTTTGCTCTCCCTTTTTGAAACAGCTCGTTCCCCTTGTTGTTCTAAATTAAGGATGCTTACTGTTCCTGTTCTTTCAAGTCTTTTAGAATACAGCTATGAACTTATGCAATGGATACAAAATCACAACATACTGAAATCAATGAATCATAAAATCGCTATCTTTATAAGAAATTGCTCTGAATTGGTAAGAGGACAGAAGGAAGGACATGCTTATTCATTATCTTTTGTTGTCATTGTTCTACTGATTCTGCTCTAATTGCTTATCTTTATCATGTTGGTCCCTTTTAATCCTCTTTGATTATTATTCAGGAATAAGAGCAAAGGGTTTATATCTTCCTATTGAGATGTTAAGACTTCTTCCACCATTCCTACACTTAAGGATTGTTGAACCACCCTTTGTGTATAAATAGGGAAAGTACTTTATGAAAAAGAAAGAAAAAAGAGCAAACAATGATGTCTTGATGACTTATAAGTTGTCAAATGCAGGATAGGGGGTCTCATCAAAAGCTAGCCTACCATGATCATGACGACGAAAGCGAAGTGGCATTCCCACTATGGCCACCAAACTAGGGATATGGTCCAAAAGGTATATCAAATAAAGAACCCTTGGAACAGGAGGTCTCATCACGAGCCGGCCTGCCCACCTTTCGCTCCTTCCTCGTGAATAGCATTATGGCTAACTAGTCACCAAGCCAGCATAATGGCCTGCATTTTGACATCACACAACATTTCCTAAGCATACACAAAGGATCATGGTTCCATGGGTGAAATAAACAACTCTGCCAAGGTTATGGACACCTGCCGGCAGTAGAGCACTGTTAGTATTGAAGTCACATTGTTTACACCAATAGGTAGTTATTAGCACCCTTCTGTTTCTTATGCCTTAGTAATCAATCATATATTATTTCCCAAACCATACAACGCATGTATATCTATTATCACCAATCATGACAGAACAATTGACAATGACCGCATGAGACTCCATATCCACGGCAGATGTCCTATCCCCAGCCTCGCATTATATCACCACAGTCTCTTACGTATTAAGCGACCCAACTCTACGCCTCGATTTCGGTAATTTGCTACTTTTGTAAACATGGCATATTGTCATACGCTGTTCCTTAAGGACTCTATTTCAGAACGGGCGCCACTCCTTTATTTGACGGCCAGGACGACCTATCACATTGCGGGGGGGGAGGTTAACCTCATCATTCCCTGGATTATGTGTCAGATCACTATTCGGGAAGCTGTGTACTAGGGTATAGCACGCTCAACCGTATTCTATTTTTTTATTTTTCTGCATGACTTGCTGTTCATAAGCCATTTCCATTGTATACTCTGCAGCATTAGATTTTGAGCGAGTCTTGCGTCTGTCAGCCTCTCTGTGTTTCAACAGCATGGACAATTGCCGTTCCATTGAGAATTTACAGTGAAACCATAAACATGGGAGGAAGATCGATTCGGAGAGAACCGCAGGTGTTAACAATCTCTGCTGCTGCCCGGGAAATCCTAGCAAGAGCAGGGTGGCTGATTTATCTCAACCGCTTACAGGAATCCAACGAGACTATGGCAATTGAATTCTTGCAAAACTTGCAAGAGGATCACTCCACAGTGAGGGGGAGATGCATAGCAGTCACTGATGACATAATCGCAGAAGTCTCGGGATTGTCAGCCGTTGGACCTGTATGGACGTTAAAGAAGGAGAGATTGCAGAAGATCATAGAAATCTTCTAGGAGGAAGGACAGAGCCTGACAATTAGAGGAAATGGGGTTTTGCCAGCAGCATTAGGAGAGTCGTGGGTGGAATTGGTGAAGACCATTCAAAGCTACATCACCTTTGAAGGAAGAAAAGATGTGGTAAGACCACGACATCTTAAACTCTTAGCTGTACTAAAGCAAAAATGCTCTATAAATTTACCTGCATTTTTGAATTCATTACTTCATGACGTTGCACGGAGCATAAAAAAGGCACAACATGTAGAGTCAGTTGTTAGTCATCATGGGTTGATTCGGTTAATAGTCAGCCATAGCCTTACCCAGCAGCAGAGCAGCTGGGAAGAGCTAATTGCCATGATAAATGGAGGATTGACCACACCATCTCCAAAACATAAACATGCCACCAGTACACCTGAGTGTCCAGAAAAACGAAGGAAATCGGTCCGGCTAGCACGACTACGAGGGAGGCTGGAGAAGCCCCAAGGAAACACCAGCCAGCCGGTAGAGATAGAAGATGAGCAACCCCCATGATTAGAAGGGGAAGACGATGAGAAAGGAATGCAGGAAAAAGAGGAAGGAGAAATGGAAGAAGAAGCCGAGCAATCTGAGAAAGAGGAGGAAACAGAACAGCAGGAAGGTAGCCCATTGCAGGACGCATTGGGAGAAGATGAATTGGCCAAAGTTTTGGCCAATATGGGCGAATATAGCCAACCTTCCAGTCCATTAGATCTCCATGCCGAAGAGGAACCTCAGAAGGGAAATGCACCTGAAGAATCACATGCAGAGGAGGTAGAAGAAGAGAATCTGCCTGTTCATGATGAAAATATGACAGGAGATGTTGAACAAGAACAATCCGTTCCTAGCCAGACGACACTAGGAGAAATTCCGGAGGAAAGGGGGGCAGAAAAGGAGGTCACCCAAGAAATAACAGAACCAGTTAGGTTTCTTGCCCCGGAACAACCAGAGCAGAGCAACGAAGAAGCACCCCAGAGAGAAAATCAGGGAATTAGTCATAGTTTAGGCCATAGTGAACAGCCTGCTGTTCCTTTTAAGGAAATTCAGGAAATTAAGGAATTGCGAAAGGAACAGCAGAGACTGCTGAATATAATAGTTCAGCTCCACCAGCAGATTAGGATTCTAAAAGCAAGGAAAAGGGTGAAAAGGACTTCAGGAAGGAAAAATGCAACCACTCCAGCAAAACCCCTCAAGACAAAGGGGCAGAGGACCAGAGTCCATCCTGCTGTTCAAAACCCTGTCGAAAACCAGGTTGCTATTCCAAATGATGTTGAGGAACAGACTGTTGTTCCTTTTCCAAAGGAACAACAATGGATTGATATCCACGTTAAGATAGAAATGTATGATATGTTGACCTGCGATAAGGAAATTCAGACGAAGACACCACCTTCGGGAGTGATAAGAGTCATGAGCTCAAAACAACGCAATAGGAAAATTCAGGTAAAACTCTCGGCCTCCACTGCTGCATGGAAAAGAGATCCAAAAACGGTAACCCTACGAAAGGATTTGAAGCAAGCTCAGCAAACAATAGAAAATCTTAAAGAGCAAACGGTCCCTCGAGAAAAGTATGAAGAGCTATAGCAACAGCTTAGGAACGTCAATCTATCCAAAAGC
Organism: Pinus taeda; assembly: GCA_000404065.3. Lineage (NCBI taxonomy): Eukaryota > Viridiplantae > Streptophyta > Pinopsida > Pinales > Pinaceae > Pinus > Pinus taeda. The sequence goes on along the minus strand of APFE031118760.1, from coordinate 83,898 downwards.
TAGGCCTTTGAAGGGTGGCGAAGGGAAGAAGAAAAAGTCGCGAAGGTAACTCATAGGTTAGATATAGTTATCAAGCAGATGGATACCTTATGTTCTTTATACAATGACGTCTTAGCATGTAGAGCCCCTGCTAAGAATTATGCCTTGTTTTTAATGGAACGATATTTGCAATTGAAAATAAAGGTTGTTAACGCAGGTGCTCCCATACAAATTAACACCATCGATGATTTTCTAAACTGCTGTAAGCACTACGGGGTAAAAGTTCAGAGACTACTGTGTGAGTTTTATTTACATAACCTTATATTAGACCAGGAGACCGAGCTAAACCCTGGCCCTTTTGTTAGGGATATCCAATTACAGGCATTTATTTCATTTGGGGTTAATCAAATTAAATGGCTTAAATCCTATAATGCTTTTCAAAGACAAGAAAACGGATTAGATTTGTGGATAAGAGTTGAGCCTAGGGATCCAGTACAGTTGTGGAGAAAACATAGAAACCTCATGAAGACTCTAGGTGTAATTGAAGTATTAGGACCCATGCATGAGGCAATCATTTGACAGGGATTAGAATACTTTTTCTCTATCAAAGACCTTGCCATTGATGCAGCTAAATTTCGGTATTAGATCTCTAACCTGAATATCCAGCTCAGAAAACCATTTAAGTATGAAAATTTTAAATTAGCCGCCAACCGCTTGCACCTCTATGGCGAAGTCATTTTGAGGGCAGGGCCATCCTGGTTAGAATATAGGTTCCGGAGTCCAATCATTTGGCACCCTGCACCCGGATACCAAGCCCTGTATGAGATGCCTGAGGGTTAGACATGCCATTTCTTTGAACACCTAGTTATGCATCATGGCTGTAGGCCTTCACATGAGATTCCATCTCCAACCTACTCACTCACTGCCTTACATGTCAACTACAATGTTTTCATGAGGGCATGAAAATGGGTAAGCAGGGGGGTGTGTGGAGCATTAGAGAAGGTATGTTTTTGATAATTATTTCAGCATCTTTTCATTAGAACTTACAAAACTTTTGCATCATGAACCAAGAAAACGATAAGGAATTGTAATAAAACATGTGAGATTAATATGCAAGACGAAAACACTGACAATTGTCATTTCCTTATGTAGAAAGAAGGAAAAACAAGAAACTGTCGTTCCAAAGGAAAGGACAAGGATCGGTTAACCGCTGTCCCTTTGACGGGAGACTGTATGCAAACAAGGCAAAGCAAATCAAAGCGAATCAGCCCTGGAAAGGAAGTGGAGATATTGGCTCGGCGCAGGAAAGAAAAGAGATGACTGAGGACTAACGGTTCGGCGAATCCCACAGCTACTTTAACTATTTCTGCACTTAGATATCTCCGCCTTCACCAGTATAAAAGGGGCAGCAATGTTAGCTCGAGGGGAGAGAATATGTTATGTTTTATGTAATTTCCTTTTAAGATCAAAACTTTGATCATCGAGTCTCGTTAAGAACTGATCTATTGTAATTCCACTTTATGCATTAATACAAACTTGGTTACTATTTCATCTTTGAGTCTAGAATAACTTCAAGCGGTGTACCCCTGGAGGCTAAGGGCCTGGCCTTGGAGGAAACTTGCTCATGTACTATTACGTTTGGTTTATGCGTGGTTTGCTTATCGACGTTATTTGGTAATTTGATGTGTTTTGTAAGTTTACATCACATGCTCTGTTATGTTTAATTTATTAAGGTTTCTAAAGACAGAACTATTGTATTGACTCTGCATTGTATCACTGTTCCTTTAGGTGTTGATATAATACTGCCAGTCTTTACAGAATACTATTTCTATTTAATTACAGAGCCTTTGTGCTGTGCACTTGTTCATTAACATTACGGAATTCATCTTGCGAGTTATGGTCTTTGCGATTGTTGGATCTATGAGCAATGCTATTCTATTTTGAAATGCAGTCGTACTCTTTCTAACTGAGATTGATAACTGGATCAGATTACTATTAAAGTGTGTCGTGTGTATATATGGTTTTCAAGCGTTGTTCTATAATTCATCATTAATCAGTGATGTTCCATTTTGGTGTGTTATTCAATTCGCCCTTAAGAGTGAAGGATTGCCGTTTGATTCCTGTAGATTACGATTAGTGCATTTGATCTTATAGACTAAGGTGTTAATGCTTGTTAGACTTAGTTGCCGTTACAATTTCTTAAATTGTTGTTCCATTTCAGGTTTGTTGTTCTATTTCTTAATTGTTGTTCCATTTCTTATCTGCCGTTTCATTTTTTGTTATTTGTTATTTTGGTGTGAAGAACGATCTCAGGCTGTAGTGAGCATTGACATCTACTGTCCAGCTCCCAGATCCACGATCTGTTCTCTGGTTTCCTTTTCCATCAGTTTACAAAGGGATGAGTTATTGCTACTGAACCCTTGACTGATAAATTGCTTAGTTTTCTGAATGTGTGGTTTAATCTCTTGAAGTAGTTAGCTGTAAATAAGCATCCGTTTACTCTTGTATTTTCGAACACTGTGCTACTAGCATTACTCTGGAAAATGATAGCCTCGGACTAAGAAACTCTTTGAAAAAACAAAACGTTCCCAGATTGACATATTAATGTGAGGTAATTAGAGGTGAAAGAGACCCTTTTTATAGCTCCACACCTGCTCCACTGTAATGTGCTCCTTTTGGCTCGTATACGCACATACACATGTTCGCCGCTCTGATACTCCTTAAACCTCGTTTTTCAGTCAGCAAAATTCTTTTGCCGGTCCTGAGCTGCCTTCAGATTGGATCGTATTTTTTTAACCAGTTCTTCCATTTCCGTAAGCATTTCTGGACCCAACATCAATCTGTCTTCCAGTCCACTCCAGCTCGAGGGGGTGCAACACTTCCATCCGTACATTACTTCAAAAGGGCTTATCTGTAATGATGTGTGGTAGCCGTTATTATATGAGAATTCAACCAAGTGCAGACAATCCTCCCACTTGGTTGGTTGTTGCATCACATACGCCCTTAACATATCCTCCAGCCACGTCCTTCTTCATACTCGGCCAATAGTATTCCTTTCGAAGTGCAGTGATCATCTTTTGATAGCCTGGGTGTCTAGCGTAATGGCTCTTATGATACTCGTCCATTATCAGATTTTTAATATTATCCTAATTAGGCACAACCAGCGTTCCTTTATAATATAACATTCCAACAACATCCAACACATAATACGGTTGTTTTTTCTTTGTTGGATGGTTGTTGTACTTGTTGTTTTATTTGTTGATAAACAATGTCTTGTTCAGTTGCCTTGTTAATTATTTCCCCAAAGGGGCTTTTCCCTTCACTGCAAGAAATCTCGTATAAACATTGCAATTTTCGACTCAAAGCGCTCGCCACCCAATTCTCTTTTCCCTTTAAATGTTTGATCTCAAAATCAAATCTGCTTAAGAAATCCACCCACCGTGCTTGCCTCGCATTTAGAGTGGGCTGGCTAAAATAATTGGTTAGACTGTGATGTTCTATCAATAATAAAAATTTCCTGCCCATAAGATAACGTCGCCACATCTTCAGGGCGTGAATTACAGCGTCCAATTCTAGATCGTAAGCAGAATATTTCTGCTCATGCTCTTTTAATTTCTTGGATTCGTATGCTATCGCTTTTCCTCCCTGTGTTAACACACCACCTATCCCTTCCTTACTTGCATCCGTGCACACCACATATTCCTTGCTGGGATCTACAATACTTAGAATAGGCGCCGTAGTGAGCAAATGTTTGAGTTGTTCAAAACTTCGTTGGCACTCAAGGGTCCACCTGAAAATTCTTCCCTTTTTCTACAAGGAGATGATTGGATAAGCTACTCTTGAAAATCCCTCAACGAACCGTCTGTAATAGCCTACCAAACCCATGAAGGACCGGATGTCTGCCACATCCTTGGGTACTAGCCATTCTATAATGGTCCTTATCTTTTCAAGATCCACAACAACCCCATCTTTAGTGATGATTTGGCCCAAATACTATATCTTCTCTTTAAAGAATTCACACTTACTGAACTTAGCGTATAATTGGTGTTCTCGGAGGGTTTGCAATACTATCCTGAGGTGTTCTTGATGCTCCTCCATCGTCCAAGAGTAGATCAATATATCGTCAATAAAAATTAATACAAATTTGTCCATATATCGATGAAACGCACTGTTCATCAGACACATAAAGATGGCAGGGGCATTGGTTAACCCGAAGGATAATACCACAAACTCATAATGGCCATACCGAGTCCTAAAAGTTGTTTTAGTTATGTCCTCCTTTTTAATCCGGATTTGATGGTACCCCGATCACAAGTCAATCTTTGAGAAAACTGTTGCTCCCCTTACCTCGTCAAACAGTTCATCTATGTGGGGTAGGGGGTACTTATTTTTAATTGTCAATTTGTTTAATTGGTAGTAGTCCATACACATACAGAGGGCCCCGTCCTTTTTCTTAACGAACAGTACCGAGGCTCCCCAAGGGGACACACTGGGGCGTATGTACTTTTTGTCTAGCAACCCCTGTAATTACATTTTCAACTCTGTCAATTCTGGTACGCTCATTTTGTAAGGTGCTTGGGAGACTGGGGCTGCTCTTGGCACTAGTTCGATGGTAAAATCTATGTCCCTTTTGGGTGGCAGTCTGAGAATCTCTTCCGGAAACACATCAGCAAACTCTTGTATCAGAGGAATATTCTCCAACACGACTATTTTATCTTTTGTGTTGGCATACCCCACCTGAATGGCATAAATCTGACACCATTTTCTAATGCATTTGGCTAACTGTGAGGTAGTTATGGGCCGAATCTACACTGGCCGCTTAATCCCCTGCATTTCTTGTTTTATTCCAAGTTCATCCTTATAACTGATGGTCTTGGTTTTGCAATTAATTATGGACTAGTGTTTTTCTAACCAGTCCATACCAATCAGTATGTCGTATGAGCCAAGGGGAAGCACGTTTAAATCTACTGTAACAGATTATCCTGCTATCTTTAAAGGGCAGTTTTTGACCTTAGCTGTTACTCGTCTTTTTGCTCCCATTGCCAGGTGAACTAGCCAAGGGTCCCTAAACTTAACTGGTTGCAACTTAGATTGCTTCACGATTCTAGGATTAATATAACTTAAAGTTGCACCAGGGTCAATTAAAACAATTACATCAAAGTCTAAGATTTTATCTTCAAATTCCACCATGGTCGGCTGGTACTCCGCCTGGCGGTCTTCCAACGCGGCATTAATCCTTGGCAGACTCCATCCTACATCGCCGACTGTAGAGGCTTCATAAACCTAGGAAATCTGTTCTGCTCCTTTTCGTTGAGGACAATTTTTCACATAATGGGGTCCACCACAGCCCAACATTGCACTGGGGACCTTGCTGTCCCTTCGTTGTCTACCCTCCCGGTTTGTTCATTGATCCTGGTTTCATTAGGGGGCTTTAACCGGAGGGTATTCTTTTGGGAGTTTCTGTTGTTTTTCCCTTTGGCAAATCCTTTGTTACCTCCACTGTGATTACCTTTAGTACTTCAAGCCAACTTGTTGCTCCTCTTATCGACCCATTTCTTACCCAGATTATCCCCCTTCTTACCCAGATTATCCCCCTTCTGCTCACGCTGTTGGTAGCAAATTCTGGCTTTGCGTATAGCTTCGTCCATCATCTTTGGGTTGTCAAATTCGATTCTCTCCCTCATACTTGCAGGGAGACTACTGACAAATCTCTGCACTTTTGCTTTTTCTTCTTGTATATAGGGCACGTAACGGAGTAAGGAAGTAAAACGAGTAATAAATTCGTCGATAGTTTGCTGCCCCAAATGCAGGGTATGAAACCCTCTTGCCTTCTTGTCATAGAAGCGCTCTGTCAAATACCTTTCCTTAAAGTATCTTTGAAATTTCTCTCAAGTGATATTCTGCTCGCTTACTCTTTTCACCATTTTAACTTCCTCCCACCACAAGGTGGCCTTTTCTTGTAATTGGAAAATGACCAACCATGCCTTGAGGTTATGATTGTATTCATATAGCTAGAAGTATTTGTTCATATTAATCAACCAAGCCTTAGCTGCTTCCTCCTGTTCTCCGTCAAAGTGTGGTGGCTTGATTTTACGGAATTCCCCTTGCAACTCTATCCGTTGCCTTTTGGATGTCTGCTGTTCGGAGGCATTATCCGAGCGTTCCTCCTCCCTTCCTTCGGACTCTTCATGTTCTGAGTCGTGATTCTGTTCTCCTGACATTCTTTGCTGTTCAGCATTGGGATTCGGTGGCTATTGATTATGTCTGTCGGATAAGCTTTTTATAATCCTCTCTTGTTCCATAGTTAACTATACATTATCTTCCTATAATCGAGCCATTTCATTTTTGAGTTCTTGTACTGTTTCCAAAATTTCCTAATTGGTGTTGCGCGCCTCCTCACCCAGTTGTACCCATAATTCAGGATTATTTCTAGGACCCGTTGCTGGTCACTGACCCGCCACACGCATGTGCGACGCACTGTCTGTTTCTCTCATCTTGGCAATCCTCTGTCTTCCTGTGTTTACCACAAGACAAGTAACAGTGGAAAGATTATCACATTATCTTTTTTTTTAAGTACTCAAGAGAGATGAAATAAGTTGTAAATACATAATCTGTTGACAGTTTTTTATTCCTAGAGGCCACAATGTTTGTAACTTGGCTCTAATACCACTTGTCATGTCTTTATAACTCAGGATTTTTTTTTTTTTTTACGTGAATAAAAATACTCCTAAGGTTTTACATGCCCGAGGTTACCTATGGATTAAATTTACACTTATTTACCCTGCGTAGTTTATTCATAACACTATCACATAGAATTTAAGGGTTGAAGAACTGTGTCTCATCTTTATTTAAATATCTCAGTATGGTTCGGATGCATGTTGTCCACGCGGCATTTGTTCCAAAGGTAACTTTCTATTTCCCTCCAGCCTTCACGTGGCAACCCTATCCGATACTATGTGAAATAATACCTGCTTTGCTTCGTACTGTACGAGGCCGGTAGGTTGATCCAGATCACCTTGCATTAACGGTGGAGGGAGCACTTTGTAATCCAACGGTGGCAGATCTCCTCCGCGGGCTGCCGCCTAAACTATCGCATGCCTTGGGTGACGGAAATCATTTGTTTGGGAAGTTTCCTGCAGCTTTGCTCTGGTTCAGACCATGCGGCCCGTTCCAGAGAGCCCAGCTCGCAAACCAGGCTCCAGTGCCGGACGATTCGATCCCTAACCCCTCAGGTAAACAAACACACTGCGTTAGGTTCCCTCTATGCTCTTTTGGCCGTGCGCTCTTTTTTGATTACTGATAAACTCCTGTTTTGGCTCATGCAACATGCATTTGCAGGGTTATCCGACATTGGGGTCCCTCTGCAACACTGGAAACAAGTGCAGTTCTTTCATTGTCTGGCGCTTCCTTTAGTGGTAAGCGTCTTACTGAAGGAAGAGGACAACTTCCTTGGGTTTTGATTTTATTGTAGCTGTATTATTACTACTGTTGACTAACGTTATGCTGCTCGGTTTGCTCCTTAAACAGGCTAGGCGACAACTCCACATATGGCCTAGCACTAAGGGAAAACTCACCACCGTTCTGGATTCCAGGTATGAGGACTATCGACTATGGTTATGTCTGGATTTGCTTCTAAGTTTTTTCTTGGGTTTAGAGGAGGGTAATCCTCCAGGTCTTTTATTTTGGATGAACAAGGTTATGGAAGACTGTTTGTTCCCCAAGACTCTAGTGCCGTGGGCAAGATTAATGTAATTTAACTTTGGGAATTTGAATGTCCATCCGCAATTCCCTTGCTCGGACTATTGTGACTGTATGTAAATTTTAACGCACACCTGGCTCTTTTGTTACGGTGTGCTAAGCTTCATGCTTACTGGACTGTAATTATTGAAAAGGGTCTATTGTTTCTTCTTAATCAACGGTATATATATTTTCGTCTATGCTTGTTATGGTTACCACTCCACGGTTTATAATTCATTTTCACTCTGTCATGAATTAAATGTAAAATTCTATGTTGAATTAAATATGAATGTAAAAACCATTTTGATAGGGGTAGAAGAGTTAGACTGTGTAGAGAGTAAGAAGTAAAAAAAAATCGCAAGTCTCTATAGAAAATTGTGGAGCAATTTTTGGTGGACACTTAAAACAACAGTTACTATGTTTTACTATAGCGTTGTAAAACTTTTATTTTCATAATCAGTTTCATGTAAATGTATTTTTCATGTTCCAGAAATGAATATTAAGTTTTAGTATGTTGCTCAAATCCTATCGTGTTAACCTATCGTGTTATATTTCTTGTGCGAAATAGCTCCGTGTTATATTTCCTGTGCAAAATATCTCGGTGAAATCGCCTTCGCCGTGGGTGAACTTAGTTTCGGGAAAGTAGCTTTGGGAAAGTTATAACTCTCTACCTCTCCCGTCAGCGCGAAACGAAAATCAAATTCGTGAAATTTTTCCAACAAGAATTCTCCAATCTCAAAAGTAAAAATATTAAAAATCATTATGCTTAATGCTACACTAGAAATCATTTTAATTAATGCTAAAACGTTCAAGGCTGCATCTCTGCAAGTCTAACAAAACAGAAAATTCCATTGAATATCCAATCTGCAATTTATATCAAACAAAACATGTGAGTATCTGACCTACGAGCGAAATCTGTCCGTGAAGATAATTTCTCTCATAAAACCCCTTTTTTAACCGTATCATTTTAACCAATCATCACGATCATATAGAAAAAAAATTATTATAACACGACCTTTCATATAAGTTCCCCTCTATTTATCATTTACTTTTTGCATAGAGGCGAGTACTAAGCAGCAGCTGTTTAGTACACTTTTATAAAGCAGTTCGATACATTGAAACTACTAAACCCTATATTAAGAGGAGCTACAGCCATGTGGGGTAGATATTTAAGCCCTATATTAAGAGAGGCTATGCCTAAGAGGGCGGAGAAAATGACTGATCTATTTAGATATGATTAACAGAGATTAATCATAATCATAGTAGATTAATAAATTGGGTAACGACTTTCACTGCGTTTACAGCTGCTAAGTTAGTGAATATCGCAGCTTCGTTTTCTTCGGTGGACCCTCCTGCCAAATCAGACAGAGCTCTCATAATGATGAATGGCTTCCTCTGGCTCTGGCAAACCTGCAAACATACAAACAAAAATCCCCAAAATATAAAGAGAAAACACTACAAACTAACATTTATATGATTAGATTAATGTCACCTTTCAAAAACGTAAAATCGAATTACTGGTATTACCAGTGCTATCCCTGCACTCTCCATATCCACGGGAGTTACATTGAATTTGGTGTGAATGAAGTTCCTGTAAGCGGCATTATCCACGTAAATGTTCGCACTGCATCCTCTCTCCACTCTCACAATCCTCGGCTTATGAGAAAGACAAGTGGAGTTCACGCACGCCTCTAGACTCACATTCTGTTCAATCCAACGCTCTAATTAATCATTAATATACACGATAATGAACAGTGCATTGCTTTCATCTGTTTATTCCATTAAACGATGACTGTTATACCTTTTCGATCTGTTCTGCAAGTTTATAGTAGGAGTCGGAGACATTGATCCAAAATGCATGTTCTCGGACTTCTGGGGTTCCGTTCACAGGAAAGATCTCGTCTCGCTGGTACCACAAGTTATTCAACAGATTGTCGGCGTCCTCCCCCTCCGGAATATTGTATGTGGAGAATTTTAGATAGCCAAGCTCACGAGAATAGTCACCATTTTCCTCTAGGGGGAGTTCATCATTCGCTCCTTTTCCATATCTCTGAATAGTGAGCCATAGCATTGCAAAAACATTTTATAGTATGTACCGAAAGGAAGGAATGATGGTATAAGATAGGAAATACATATTAATGGGATTGAAGGTTTTCAAATAGTTTCGAAACATTTTCAAAAGTATTTGAAAATCTGAATAAAGGTAGAAATGGGAAATATTATGGCAGTAAGAAGTTGTGGTACCTGCCAACTCCATAGGCCTGTATGTGCCCATTGACGTGGAATGGTAACATCACCGATGTGAAAATCAGAGTTTGCATTTCCAGCTATTCCGTAGTGTATAACTCCGCTCACTCGAAAGAAAGAAAGAAGCAACTCAGTGGTAATTCCTGCGTTGATCTGTAATGCACCCATACAATACAATAAACTACTCATCTCATGTTTGCAAAGAGAGAAGCAAGTGTACTCTGTGTTAAAGACTAATCTCTCCTTTTAATGGTAGGAAGTTATGAAGTATAGTTATTAGTTCCAGTGATTTTTAAAAAGTTAAATTTAGCAATTGTCAATCATGCAATTTGATTAATCATGTAACTTTAATCAATTGAATGAATGCAATTTACTGGGCAGGAAGGAATTCATAAATTAAATGTGATTAAACATGTAACTTCAATCAATTGAATGAATGCAATTTACTGAGTAACTATTCATTTCTAAATGTTTAAGTGTGTTTCCTCATTCTCTATCTCGTTTCAAGTAAATCTTTTCACTGTGGAGGGTCATTCAAATATAAAAAATTCAACATATAAAACTTGGAAGTGAATACAAAACTAGATGTGGATGGATGAAGTTTATTTTTTTTCTGGTTCATTAATAGGTGACCTCCAATATTTGTACAATGCAGGTTCACTTCAAGGGATTTTAGAGATAAGTAACCCCCAATATTTGTATCAAACAGGTGCTTTGAAGAGATCACTACTTGCCGAGAGCTCGCTCAACTCAGAGATACTCAACCATAAAACTTGATTCTAGAATGTGAAAAAAAATTGAACCCATACAATTTCAATAACAAAAATACTTTAATAACTAAACTCTGGACTCTATCAATTGATCTAACTCTCCAAACTTACGCTACATAAAATTCATATTCTAATAAAAGTAATATTAAAGAAAGATATCAACATTACCATTCCCAATCCTGTCATCACCACAATGACACTGTGATTCATGACGGTACCCATGTGAAATCTCCTCCCTGCAGTGAACGAAGTAGATTAGAAATAAGCAGAGCTGAACAGACGAACAAAATGAACAGGGAAATATGTAATAAATATCGACAAACCAGAAATATCGATGTAAGGCCTGTTGCTGTCAGCTATAAAAGTAGGAGGTTGGAGAAGAGGATCCATTTCGTAAGCGTTGGGAATAACTAAGCCCAGATGCATCCCAGCTTGGTTGATCCTTAGGACACGGCGGAGAAGCTTAGGGGAGGCGTATGCATCGGATAGAGGGGTAATTATGACCAACATCAGAAGAACGGGGAAAACCATAACAGTGTAGCTATGTGGAGACATCGCTATGCTTGAAGCTGTGCACTGCAACTGTGGTTCTGAATGAGGATGAGATTCACGTTCATCAGTTTTTATAGGCGAGCGATGAGCACCTGGTTGGTCGTGCATATACCGTAAAATTTAAGATATTGTATTTCCCAAGGAGGAGCAAGAGCCTTAGCGGCTTAGGGCTACTGATAGAGGTGTTTTGTCGATCTTATCTCGAACACTCACCTATATCTACATGTGTTAAATTTGGAATTGTATTTCCCAAGGAGGACAAGAGCCTTAGCGGCTCAGGGCTACTGATAGAGGCGTTTTGTCGATCTTATCTCGAACACTCACCTATATCTACATGTGTTCAGTTTGGAATTGTATTTCCCAAGGAGGACAAGAGCCTTAGCGGCTCAGGGCTACTAATAGAGGTGTTTTGTCGATCTTATCTCGAACACACACCTATATCTACATGTGTTCAATTTGGATTAGTAGGTGAGGGTAAATATTAATAATGATATGGTTCAGTGTTTTTTTATTTTGTTTATTGGAAAAAATTAAAATGATATTTTGTGTGGGATGTTATTTTTAGGTTGGGAGGGTTTATTGATTATGGAGATGTTTTTAGTGTGATTTTTTGGAAATTTTTTAGGTGGGTTTTTCTGGTCTAATTTCTTTAAAATTCTGCAGGAATGGAATGAAATCACAGCTTTGATGGGTAACTTCCGCACATTCAAAGTGCCATAGGGGTTTTTAAGGGTGTTGAATCCATATATGTAGTAAAAAAACCAGTTTAAATAACACAAATCAACATTTCACCTCAAAATTTTTGGCCCGGAGAAGTCCAAAAAGTCACACTAAAAACAACTCCATTAATAACCTCCCACCCAGGTTCAAATCGCGGTTGAAAAAGTGATCTTTAATGGACAAATTATTGGATCAATTTTTTTTTCATTTGATCTATTGGATGGGAATAAAGTGATATTCAATAGACAAAATAAAATAAAAAAGTGAGTTGATGTAACTATGATGTAATGATATTGATATATATGAGCTTCTTCCGAGGGGGTCACACCCCTTTCTTTAAAAAAGAATAAAGTGATATTTAATGGACAAATTATTGGATCAATGTTTTTTCATTTTATCTATTGGATGAGAATAAAGTGATATTCAATAGACAAAATAAAAAAATGAGTTGTCTTTAGTGCTACTTTTTGGAAGTTTTTTTTAGCAGTTTTTCAGGTTTAATTTCTGTAAAACCTAGAAAGAATTTATTGAAATCACAAATTTGATAAATAACCTTTACACAATCTAAATGCCCTGGAAATACATTGCTTTATATTTACAAACAAATAAACATATGTTGAATTTAGACCATTCAATTATTTATCTTTAAGAAAAAAAGATGAACATAAAAAGATGCGTTCAATCTAGTTCATTCAATAATCTCTGGTTTATTGACCAAAAAATTACGCAACGTGTTCAATTCTGGCTATAAAGTGATCTACGGAATTGTTTTTTTTCATTATATATATATATATATATATATTTTAAAATAAAGTTTTCTATATTAAGATTTGATTGTTAACTTCAGATTTTAACTTATAATATAAAAAAACACATAATATATGTTAATTATTAAAATTCATATTTATTAATTATTTATATTATTATATTTTTTTAAATCAATATATATGCTTATTACTATATAATAAGCATAAGTGGGTCTCTTGTTCTATAAACAAGAGGGTCTTATATTTCAATCTAAATTATATTATCTACTCTCTACAATCTAGTTTAATTAATTAGCATAGATCTATGTTAAGCACAAATCTAGCATGACTAAAAGGGGTTCCAATTTCTTTAGGTGCAAATTTATTTTAGAGTGTAAAAAACAATTTGTGATTTTTCATTGTTTAAATTGTATTTTTGAATGTTAAGAACATTACATAACTTAAACTTGTAAGTACAAAAATTCTTTGTTTGATTTTGACAAAAAAAACATATACCTAAAAAAGATTAAACTGTAAAATACTAAGACCACTTCAAACCTTTTGACCATTAAACTTTTTTTTTTTAATATATATATATATATATATTATATATATATATATATTATATATATATATAATATACTGTTTAAAATATTTAAAATATTTTACCAAACATATACATTGAATCATTTTATGAGCCCACATTAAAGCGATTTTTTTGTTATTAATATATTTTTAAGTATACTTCAATATTAATTCATATTAAAATATTTTATTCATAACCCACATTGGATATTTTATTATATACCGTATATTTTTTCAAGTTTGGTAGCACCCTCTTCATTCATTCATAAAAAATGGCAGATTACATCCATGATCAGATGGTAAGGTGACCTCAATCTACCTAGTGGGAAACCAGATCTGTTGGCCACCATACCGCATTATAAGCCATCCAAAAGAAAAATAGTTTAAGACTGTCTATTAGAACTATATATGTATGAGTATCCTTATCTCGTCTAGTATCTAAATATATAAAACATAGTATCAAAGTTTGCATATCTTGCATTTGTACTTAACAAAAAATGAAAAACACACTAGACTTTACACACTACTAATCATGAGAAGAGTCCACAAGAGTTGGATCTTTCACACTTGAGCCAAGTAATTTTGTTTGACGGAGACACAAAATATGCTTTTCTATATGGTTAAGGTAGGCATTCTGTTGTTGAATATGATATTGGATAAGTTGGAATTCTTTATGAATTTCTAGAAGAACAAGGTCGGTCTTGGCCGAAGTAGCTATAGGAGTCAACAGGGCTCTTACTACAATGTTTTTCATGAGCCAATACAGGTAAACAAATTTTTTATACTAAGAGGATCAACCTCTAGTATGACCAACGTCCGATACCAACTCCAACCATTCCTCAACATCCAGATTTTCTTGTGTTGTCTTTCAGTACAGGTCTGCTTCCCACCCAAATCTAAGCTAGAGTATCTGTGGCTGAATGCCAGCCTTGTAGGCCTGAGTCACTTCATTTATAAGCCCATAGGTCGTTCTATAGTCACGGCCTCGAACAAGGCTTCACTGGCAACGAAAATGAATCGATGCACTGAGATAACAACCCACAAAACCTAGCATAGTTCAAGTGGTGAGATGAGGAACCTAGTACATGCACCTGGGATTGACACATGAAGGCATATCACAGAAGAAAATAGAACTATGAGAAACAAGCCAATAAAACAAACAATTTTCATCGAATATGATATGGCTATAATGATAAAGGCCAGCATCATGAGTCCATGGTGTTGGAAATGCTGGGGGAAGTGTGAATCAATATTCCTTTTCAATTGTTACTTTTACTAGTTAGATCACTTATAGTTAGAACACAAAATGAAAAATAAGAATAAATACTTTTATTAAGCTTGATAAATCAAGTACAATGTTTGTGTAGGGCTCCAACCCTAGATGAAGACACCAATCTTCAATCTCCCAGGCTCCAACCTGTATTTTCCAAGCACCAACTTGGTCTTTTGAGACGCTCTGACCTCTAGGGCACCGACCCTATCTTCTCAAGGCATCAACCTTGTGTTTAGAGGCTCCAACATGTAGGCCACCAACCCTTCTCTAGTACAGGCTCTGACCTAGTTTCTTGAGGACACCGTTCCTCTAAGGATCCAACCCTATCCTCCAAGGCACCAACCTTATGCTTTCGAGGCTCCAAACTCTTGGGCGCCAACCAATTGTTTCAGATATTCAATATGAATTCAATGGTTCTTCAAGGCTCCCAATATATTTTGCAACCAACCTTGACAATATGTTTAAGTTCTTCAACAATGCCTTCACTTATCTTTCAATAACCCTTTATTCATCAATGACAACTTTAACAATCATAAAAATTGTCTCCACTTTTCTTCATGTCACCCAAGAAGTCTTCCATAATGCTACTCCATGAGGGTTTCAACAAAGCTCATAGTTAATTCCTTCAAGACTGCCTTCAAGTATTCTTTAATGACTGCTCTTCAATGAACTTCAAAATTATCTGTTATAAATGATGCTCTCACAATGTTGCTTCAAACCTCAACAACGCTTCAATGGATCTTCTTCATCAAGTCTTCAACTGCTACAAAACTTGAACAAGTCTTCAACTAGGTTATATCAACATAGGAAAGAATACAATACTGCCAGTTTTACAAATGTCTTCTATTGTCCCAAATTATTTCAAGTATGTTGTTGCTAGCTTCACTGGAAATCTCTCAAGAACTGATGTCTACAAGTCTGGTTCAAAGGTTTCTAGAATCATCTTTAATTTCTCTACCAATCCACTACATCAACAAGGAATTCTTAGACAATCTTCCTATCTTAGGTCACAAATCTCCTTAACTCCTTCATATACTCTAAGAAATATGGACCAGTATCAAATTCGGATCTCAACCTCCTATTGTCAAGGATTGGGATCTTGTTCTCAGTAATTTCAGGACCCAAATTTTCTTACTCAGTCAATTGTTGGTTCGGTCCCTCAAAATTATGTGATAATAAATAAGTTGGGACTGTTGTTATTTCAGGCTTGAAGTATCCTTCCAATGAGTAGTGGTTTATGGCCACAAGAGAGCTAAAACTTATGTAGATAGGAGTCCAAAATATTCAACAAAGGTGCTTCAAAAAAGTCTCGAAGTTATACTTCAACGCAGCTCCAAAAATGGTTCAGGTTGGCTCAATTATATTCACAAGAAGAGACTTCAGTTCAATATTTGTAGACTTTAAATCTCTACTTCACAAGACTGTCACTATACATCTGAGTCCTTTTTGATTCAAGTTAGTGCCACAGTCCTCAGTTTGAGGTGCAGTATTGTTGGGTTGTGTTATATTCTTTCTACGGCTAGCCCACGTAGTTAACAGGGGGGGGGGTTTAGAAAGGGGGGCAAAGCCCCCCTTCGTTGTGCAAAATTGTGTAGCGGGGGGGGGGGGGTGTCATAAGGGGTTTGAGGGTGCAGGTAACCCACTCCTATGGGCAGACCTACCTATGGTTTTTGTGCATAATTTTTCACACAATGGTTTTGGATGTTGATGGTTTCGGTCCATGGTTTTGGACGCCATGGTTTTTCGGTCCATGGTATTGGATGCTTCAGCATGTATAAATATGTATTGTAACATTGAAAGGAATATAATGAAAAATCAAGCTGGTAGTCCCGGTTTTGGGATCCAAGGGAAAATCTCTGTGTATATGTGTTTTATGTGTTATGCTCTCACATTTTTTATTTTCATTGTTTTAGAATTCGTATGCAGGTAATTTCTGTATGGGATTAAAACCTTCAAGTATGCCAGTCTCTCCACAATTCATGACAGATGTCTAGTCCAGAATGATCCTTCACTGTATGCATTAGAAGGAACAACAATCTAATATTTCAAGTTTTGTCAGAATCACATATTATCCAAAATAAATTAAAGAGCTGAAGATGTTATTGCATATTTCCAAAAATAAATTGAAGAGCCGAGGACGTCAACCGTATATGATGAATTGCACGGTTTTATCTTTCTTTGAGTTCACAAGATGTGAACTTCTTTTTCCTCAATATCCTGTGCTAACCTGTATATTCATATCAAACTAACTCGAGTCTGTTGTATTAATATGATTTTGAAGCATGGAACCGTCACAAATGAAAGAGAAGCCGACATGTAGATTGAGCCCGACTTATGTAGGGGAACCGGTTTGTGAGTGGGAAGGTTGACTATATAAATATTTTAAATCTTTTTGAATTAAATTATTTTGATGTCACATTTTTGTTTTGGCAGCCAATGAGAGGAATGAACCTTGTAAATATATATTTCAATTCCTTAATGTTTTTAAAATTTTTGTTTAGGAGCTAGGAATTGGGATTTTAGTAGTTTTATGTAGGAGCTAGGAATCGAGATTTAATAGAAAAATAATAGGGTAATTTTATAATTTAGGAATCATAAGATTTTAATAAGGTATAAATTTAGGGTTAGGGTTTTATCAAGAAATTAGGGAAAAGGGTTTATTTAGGATAGGTTAGGGTTTTATTCAACAATTCAACTATGATGCCATCAATGAAAACTTTATTCAACAATATCCCCCTTTGTCATTGATGGAGATATTCTTTCCCTTTCAACATTTTCTCCCCCTTTGACATCAATGGAAAACAAGGTGCCCAAAGTACTCCCCCTCTCAAGTTTCTCCTTTTCTTCATGACTAGTAGTTCTTCATAGGTATGTTACTCCCCATGTCACAGTGCTCTTCTTTCTAGGAATGTGGTTCATAATAGATGTGCTTACATTCCTTTATGTGTTGAACCAACTCCCCCTATCTGCACAATCTCCTCTAGCTCAGGAAAGATTACCTGCTTAGTGATCAAGTGGAAGAGATCTTCGATAATAGTTCATGGATGAATATGGGATCATGTTCTTCAATGGAAATTCTCCCAAGAGAAGTTCTATCAAAGGATGATTGTCCATGTGGCTCATCATGGATTTCATAGGGCCCATTCACAGATAACTTCTGCAAGAATGCTTAATCATCGTAAGCTCACCCTAACTATATGCATAATCTTCCTTTTCGCAAAGTCTTCTTGAATAAGAATTCATGACTTCTTGCAAAATTGCTTCTCAAAGATTGATGGGGACCATTAAATATGTATTTGTGATATTCCCTACAATATTTTCCCATGTACCCAAAGTTTATACAATAATAGCAATAACCAAGAAATATACTTTGGTACCTAGGAGAAAAAGGTTTCCTTGATGTAATTCTGAAGTGATTTTGCCTTGGGATGCTTTCATGATAACCATTTCTTCTTGCATCCTTGACACCATCTGCATTTCTTCTTGGAAAATGATTTCTTCCATTGTTGTCTTGAATCTTCTCCTTGCCTTTGCTAGAACTGGGAACATCAACATTTCTTCCATGCTTCCTCACATCCTTGTTGTTTGAAGCATTAGGGTTTGCATCATTCTTGCTTGAGGATTCACTTGCATCCAAGACCTGATTTATCAAGGGGTGATCTTTGATGACTTAGGATGTCATCTAGGGTTTGAGAACTCTTTAAGTTCTTATTCAACAAGTCAACTTCCTTTTTAATAAAGACAATTTCTTCCTTCATTTTCTTGCATTATTCATCCTTCTTTGATAGAATGATATCAATTTATTCCTTCATCTTGGTAGCTTTACATGATTGGGACTTAAGCGAAGTGATTTTTGATTTTTAACTTGGTGATGTCATCATCCTTTTCTTCTATTTGGCATATCATGGTGTTTCTCTCCTTTTCCACTTCATCAACTTGTCCTTCTATGAATGTCAAAGCTTCCATTACCTTCTCATCTCCTTGTGCTTGTTTCCTTGCTTCTTCTAGTTGAGATCTAAGGGAGGAGACCTCTTCCTTGTATTGACCAATCTCTGCTTCAAGTTTGTTCAAGATTTTGTGGCTTTGTTCAAGGTGGCTTGACAAGGTATCTTCCTGTTTCTTTGCCTTATCCAATTGATTTTCATGGATATGACTTCTTCATGATGCTTTATCTTGTTTTGATGATATTCTTCCTTAATCTTGGCGAGCTCCTCATCTCTCTCTTGTACTTGAAGCTTGACAAGGTCAACTTCCTTCATTGTCTTGTCCTAGTCACCAAATTGCGCTTTCTTCTTAAGTTCTTCATTTTCCTTTTTCAAAATGTTAATCTCTTCCATAGTAGCCATAAGTTTAGTGAGGAGATCTTCTTCAAAATCTTTTTCATTTTCTTCATCTTCTAGGTCTTCTTTAGCCTTGATGTTATCACTCTTATCTTCACCTTCCTTGATGGGCTATGGATTTCCTTCTTGTTTTCCTCATTTTCTTAACTAAAGATCATTGTCAATGGTCCTTTTGAGTGAAGATCATGAAGTTTATCCCATATGCCTTTTGCTGACGAACATTTTTCAAAAATGGCCTTCATAGAATCAGGTAGCCCATTCAAGATTGCTTTCATTGCTTTTGTATTATGTTCCTTGGATTCTTCATCCATTGTGCTATCAGAAATCACCGATTTCCAGACTTCAATGCCTTGAGCCTTTAAGAAATTCCTCATTCTTGCCTCCCATATATCAAAGTTTCCATTAAACAATGGAGCCTTCACAAATTGATTGATTTCAACTTTGGTGGTTGAGGGAGGGTCTTCTTTAGCCTTGATGTTATCACTCTTATCTTCACCTTCCTTGATGGGCTATGGATTTCCTTCTTGTTTTCCTCATTTTCTTAACTAAATATCATTGTCAATGGTCCTTTTGAGTGAAGATCATGAAGTTTATCCCATATGCCCTTTGCTGACGAACATTTTTCAAAAATGGCCTTCATAGAATCAGGTAGCCCATTCAAGATTGCTTTCATTGCTTTTGTATTATGTTCCTTGGATTCTTCATCCATTGTGCTATCAGAAATCACCGATTTCCAGACTTCAATGCCTTGAGCCTTTAAGAAATTCCTCATTCTTGCCTCCCATTTCTTCCTTGGCTTCACCATTTGGGTCCTAATGATCAACCTTAAATATGTTAGGCTTTGAGTGAAGGTATTGGCTCTCATACCAATTGTTGGAAATATTGAGGGGGGGCTTGAATCAATATTCCTTTTCAATTGTTACTTTTACCAGTTAGATCACTTATAATTAGAATACAAAATGAACAATAAGAATAAATAATTTTATTAATCTCGATAAATCAAGTACAATGTTTGTGTAGGGCTCCAACCCTAGATGAAGACACCAATATTCAATCTCCCAGGCTTCAACCTATATTTTCCAAGCACCAACTTGGTCTTTTGTGAGGCTCCGGCCTCTAGGGCACCTACCCTATCTTCTCAAGGCACCGACCTTACATTTAGAGGCTACAACCTCTAGGGCACCAACCCTTCTCTGGTACAGGCTCCGACCTGGTTTCTTGAGGACACTGATCCTTTTGGGCTCCAACCCTATCCTCCAAGGCACCAACCTTGTCTTTTCGAGGCTCCAAACTCTTGGGCTCCAACCCACTGTTTCAGATCTTCAATATGAATTAAATGGTTCTTCAAGGCTCCCAATATATTTTGCAACCAGCCTTAACAATATCTATAAGTTCTTCAACAATGCCTTCACTTATCTTTCAATAACCCTTTATTCATCAATGACAACTTCACCAATCATAAAAGGTGTCTCCACTATTCTTCATGTCACCAAATAAGTCTTCCACAATGCTACTCCATAAGGGTTTCAACAAAGCTCATATATAATTCCTTCAAGATTTCCTTCAAGTATTCTTTAATGATTTCTCTTCAAGCATCTTCAAGTGAACTTCAAAATTGTCTATTATAAATGATGCTCTCACAATGTTGCTTCATACCTCAACAATGCTTCAATAGATCCGCTTCATCAAGTCTTCAACTGCTACAAAACTTGAATAGGTCTTCAACAGGGATATGTCAACATAGAAAACCATATGTTGCTGCCAGTTTTACAAATGTGTTCTGCTATCCCAAATTCTTTCAAGTAGATTACTGTTAGCTTAATAAAAAATCTCTCAAGAACTGATGTCTACAAGTCTGTTTCAAATGTTTTTAAGTTTGGTTCAAAGGTTTCAAGAATCAGCTTTAACTTCACTACCAATCTACTACAGTAGCAAGGAATTCTCAGACAGTCTTCCTATCTCAGGTCACAAATCTCCTCGCTTACTAACCAATATAAGTAACAAGAATATATGAAACAAAACCCAAGCCCCCATGCATGCAATACCAAACGAATGCCAGAGCATAGACCCCAAAGTAAGATACCATAAATCACAAAGACAATTCAAATGAATTGAGGCTTCCCATAAACAAAAACAACACTTTCCTTCCACAAAAATTCAGAATGAAGTCATTCTAACCGAAGCATTGTCTCAGAGGCTCGTTCCCCGCGAATTATCTTAGAAAAATTAAGCAAATGGGTGAAAAGGGGAATAATCATTGATAAAATATACTTGTAGACATCGACCACTATATAATGGAGGAGAGTTGTTGTTTCCAGTGAACTAGCTTTGGCAGGGACCTTTGAGAGCGCACTTGAGACTTCTTCTGAATTTGTAACCAAACTACTTACAATGCCTCAAGAACGAAACAAACTCGTAGCATAAAATTCCAAGCTGAAGGGTATCACACCAATCACTCAAATCATCATTAATGCCTTGCATGTGTCTAGCCACCTTGCAAAGGTTAGCGAGTCTAGATGGCCAAAATTAAATCCCTCACCGCCCTTTCTTCTTAGGATGCTAACCATGACATGGGTCTCAAGGATTCAATGTCGCCGCCCTCACCCCAATCGGGGATTTATTTTATGCAATATTAAAATATTTTCTTTTAACATTTTTTTTCTATATAGATATATATATGAAGTTTTACCATAAAACCGCGAATGGTAAAACTTCATATACAACCATATATATCCAATGTGACTTATGCATAAAAGATTTTAATATCAATTAATATTGACATATACATAAAAAAAATATATTAAGAACAAAAATACCATATTAATGTGCGTTGGTTTATGTTGGTTATAGCCCAAATTACTTTTCTATTTAGAGAATAATTTATTTTTATTTTATGAGAGACATGCATCAAGTTCAACTTGAACACGAACATACTTACACATCACCTTCACACTAAGTTTGTAAAATTAAACCTCTAAGCTCAATAAATT
Organism: Pinus taeda; assembly: GCA_000404065.3. Classification (NCBI taxonomy): domain Eukaryota; kingdom Viridiplantae; phylum Streptophyta; class Pinopsida; order Pinales; family Pinaceae; genus Pinus; species Pinus taeda. The sequence goes on along the minus strand of APFE031118760.1, from coordinate 61,959 downwards.
AAATAGTTTTTTCTAAATATTTTTTTATATAATAATTTATTCTAATTATGAAATTTTTTTAAAAAATATAAAAAATATTTTTTTAAGTGATAAATTTATTTATACCTTCAGATTCATTTTAAAATAATAAAAAATTAAAATCTGTTCGAACATTATATCACCCAATTTTAACAGGAAAAAATGTCTCATTCTTAACTAAAATACACTTTTCTCTGCTGTATACTTTAAATTCTTAAAATTATACATTATTAAACTTTAAAATTAATTAAATTTGACAACGCACAACTAAATTTATAAATCATTAAATACTTTATAATCTCAGTTAATTTAACAAAATTACATTTATAAGTTGAAATATATATTCCTAACTTTACAAGAGCATATCTATATATTGAAATATATTCATGTAACCCATAACTCTTGATATTTCTATGGATGTGTGTTTTTATTTCTATTAATATAAATATTTTGGAGTTAAAATTATTTTTGTTTTTGTTTTACATCTCTCTCACATATATGCCCTCTTGATAGTTCTAAATTCAATACACTCCTGCCTTCTACGTATGTGGTTTTTTTTAATTGTATGTGTGTTTTCCTTTCTTTTATTTTTCTTAATATTTTGAAGTTAAAATAAATTTTTGATTTTGGTCTACATTTAGGAGGTGTGATTAAATATGCACGGAGGATAGTATTTATTTATGAGGTGATTTAGATGTAGATAAAAAAATTTATGAGAAGGAATTGCAAGTGAAAGTTGGCTGTGTAAAATAAAAATGATTTTTTAAACTTTATTTATATTTTAATAATTTATTTAAAAAATTAAATATAAATATAATTATTTTTTAAAACATATTTAAAATAGATATTAAATTGATGTATGAGATTATTTTATTTATAAGTGATTTGCTTTTTTGTAATGATTTGACTGTTAAAGTTTACAAAAGTATACATACTCTAGTCCCTTCTGATTCTCAATATATGATCTTTCAGGATGAAATACACACTCTTAACCATTAGGTTTGGTCAAATTGTACAATCTCAAATAAAAATAATATATGTTCATTTGCATTATTTACTATGTTGCATGACTTTTAATATGATATATTAAAAAAATATGAAAATATATTTTAAATTAATATTGTTTTAAATACCCCAATGGGGGAGATGAATGTGGCAAACATTGAGTCCCAAAGGGAATTCAATACTGCCACGCATAGGAGGGATGAAGCGTGCTAGATAATTTTGGGTGTGCGCCTTGGACGAGAAGGCTCCATAAGAAACTTTGTTAATTAAGTTTGAGAGGACACCAGAGGTCATTATTGTAAGGTTTTTTGCTATGAGAGGAAACTTGCTATGGTCAGAATTCAGTGATCTTGCTGAGTAGGGTGGTTGCTAGTGCAAGTTTAGCCATGGCATCGTATTGCCAAGATATTGCATTGTAGTTTTTCCATTAGTTATTCGAACAATTAGAGGAGCGAACTGAGGGGAGAATTTAGTGTTTCCGACCTGGGATCGATGCTAGAGTTGTGGCTTAAGGGATCTCCATGGAGCTGGTGGAGAGGATGACGCTCTCTTCAAGGCAAAAAAAGCTACACAAGGAGCCAAGAGAATACTTGCATCTTCAACTGAGGTAATAATTTTGTTCATTGTGTGTGTTTTTTACACATTAGTTCCACATCTTTGGTTTAAGTATGTTTGATAGAAGTTTGTTGGGTTTGGAGGGGGATTCCCCAACCATAGATAATTTGTATTGGAAGGCTTGGTGCCCGACACCTCTAGACCCCCTGTATAGGAAACACAGATGTAGAGAGGCATGAGCGCTTTCTAATTTTAGTTCATGGTTTTTTTTGGATATGGGTCAGAGTCTACAATGGAAATTTATGTTTCATTCAGTTGGCTTTTGGCACTTGAGAATTTAGTAGAGTATTTGGATGTTGGGGACACGAAGCTCAGTGGTTGGGTGAAGCTTTCCTTGGGAAACTGGAATAGGAGTGATAAGGAGAGATACAGGGATTGTTGAACATAACAAACAAACGAACAGAGACAAAAAACTATGTACATGGGATAGGGCACAACCTTATACTACAATTGAAAATATTGTTTCAAATATTGGCCATTTACAGGAAGAGAGTTGGTCTTCTTGTCCAAATACTTGAGACGATAAGTGTGATGGCCAAGCTTCCAATGAACAACAAAAGGTTTGATCCATAGGGATTGGAACTTGATGTGTTCCACTTCTCTTTGTGCGCTTTGTCCCACTTCAATACCAAGTCACCCACACTGAATTCCTTCTTCCTCGCAAACTTCTTATCAAACCATCTTGTAAATAAAAAGGATAGAAAAATGAAAATAAAAAATAAAAAGAGGGTATAAATACAAAACGTAGAAAAAGGAAAAAGAAAAGAAATGATAAAAGAACGCCACAAAAAAATGAATAAATGTGAAAATGATGCTAGTTTAAGTGCCACTACTAGTCTATTGGTTTTGCAAAGAATAAATTCATGAAATTGTGTGCAACTTGTCTAAATGCCACAATACCCATCTGCTTGAAACATACAATTTAATCATGTTTCAACAAGTTTCAATTTATGTTAATTAGATTAGAGTAAATAACTTAGCCAAACAATGTAATATTGGCTAAGATTAGATGGGTAGAATAGGTGAATAAGTTAATCCAACAACTTAATATGGATTAATGCAGTTGACTAGATTAGTTTAGCGGTTTGAAATAAATATTCTTAGTCTTCTAAGAATGAAAAAATAGATAGGGTTTGCACGTTTAAATGCACCCTTATTGCTTTAAAAATTGCATTAGCATAGGAAAAAGTAAATTTTCAATGTAATTGGCAAAGTGGTTCATTTGTCCAAAGTTTGGAATTTGGTGTAAAATCATATGCCTGAAATATTATGTGGGACCAACCAACATTAATTTCCGCACAGTTCACTTTCCCCGATCATCCTCCCACTCCCATCTGATGGCCCATAAGTAATTTCAGACCCCCCCACAACAATTCTCTTAAGGGGGGGGGGGGGTGGTGGGGGGGTCTGAAATTAATTTCCATCCCCCTACCTGTTCCCCTCTTGGTGATTTCGGACCCCCCCCCCACCCCACTGATACCACATACTGCCTACCCCCCCCCCCCCCCCTTTGAAAGTAGTTTTCGCCTCTCGCTGCAACTCACCTTCCCACCAACTGTCACCTCCACCTCCCTCCTTAACTGCCAGTCTAATCGCTCCCACCAATGGTCCTGCGCCCTTCACCTGCCTATCCTAATCTTCCACGTCAGTGACTGTTGCACCCACTTGTTACTGTTGATCAACAAGGAGAGTCACAGTCTATTGTCTTCTAGACCTCCTTAATTAGAAGACAATCGAAGGAATTCAACTTTATAGACTTCATTGATCAATTTGTGTATCCAGCAACTTGTTTTCTGAGTGGTCAACATATTCCAAGGATCAATGAAGATATTCATAAAGTTTTACAGCTCAATGAACAGGTGAAGACAGGAGACTGGTACCTTTACCATCCATTCACAGAAATCAGAGTTTATGGTTTAGAGCTTCCACCATATAAGTTGCCCAAGTACCATCCAATGATAATATTTTACTTGGAGTATGTTAGGCAAATTATTCACTCGGACAACATCCAATTTGTGGCAACCAAGAAGAAGTCTCAGTTTTGGATTAAAACATAGATAGGACCTTTCATCTGCAATAGTAGAGCAATAGGAGAGGAAGCATACCTCCTGCTGAAACAAATGAATTTCCCTCTTAGTTTCACTTGTTCCTATGACCCCTTTGGGGTAATTTCTAAGTTAAGAGTGGAACAAAAAGAAACTCCCTATGTGCATAACCAAAGGCCAGAAATAGAGAAGTACATGAACCAATACACTTGGATATAAAACACATTGCAGGAGGCCAAAGAGCAGGTACTTTCTAGAACAGCTTCAGAGACTCCCATACCCAGAGAAAAGATAGATAAGAGACTGAGAGAGGATGACTCTCCCTCAATTACAAAAGTCTCAGCCAAAGAGTTCAAGATATATACAAAGAAGATTAAAACAGGCTCTAAAATAGACTTCCCACCACTGGAGGAAACACATGGTACTATTGTACTCTCATACTTTCAAACTTTTATGTTGGATAGTGGTACCACAGAGTCTCTATCATCCTCAGCTACTAAAGGGATTCCAACTATGATACATCACATGCCAGAGTCATCTACAGAATAGAGGCAACTGGATATTTTCTAGAGATATAAAGAGATTAAACAAAGGAATGAAGCCATTCATGAAAATATCTCTGCTCAATTCAAGAAGAAATATTCCTCCATCCAGCACAAGCTTATTTCAGCATATGAAACGGAGAAGGGAAGAATGCATATGGATCAAATAGATATGCACATGCAGACTAGAGAAATGGTCTACTCTACCTTCACAAAGATAGTTATCATTACTTCTAAACTAGAACTCTCTTTAAACAATGTGCAATCTCATCTTAAAATGGAGAAAGTGTCCTCTCTAGCTAAAGACGAAAAAATCAAATACTTGGAGGAATTTGTGATCAAAGCAGGATTTGATCCTGATAATTCAAAATCCATGGAGGAGATAATCAAGAAGAAAAATGTTGACATAGCAACCCTAAAGAATCAATTGAAGTTGCCTGTAACAAAAGATCCCCATGCCAAGGAGCTAGGAGAGATGAAACTACAAAAAAAAGAGATGTTGAAGCTTCTTGTGGAACAGAGTGCACAGATCAAAGAAATGGAAGCAGAGATGGACAAGCAGATAAAAGAAAAGGAACATAGTTCACAACTAGCAGTGGTTCCTCTTGATGCAGTTCCCATTGCATCTCTACTTCAAACACGTATCCCTATAGCAACCACAATTGCAGGAATGCCCTCTTCTACAATAATTCCCACATTAGTTATAGATGATTCAGTTAAGTTGGTTGAATCCATGGAAAACATGTTTATACAGGGATAAGAAATAAAGAAACTAAGACAGGAGGTGAAATTCATACAGGAGCAAAAAACAAGATTTTAGAATTATCTCCTGACAGAAACACAGAAATCCCAAACGTTGTCCCAGAGATTGCAAAAAAAGGAAGTAGATTGTGCCATGGGTAATACACTAGCACAAGTAAAAGGGAATATATGGAAGCGAATCAATGAAGACATGATAGATATTTGGCCTTCAATACAATTTATTTTTGAGCAACATGAGATGATTGAATGGTCCAATGAAGCCATCAAACAAGTCAGAAAGTAGTTGGGAGATAAGCCTAGTGAGGCCACTGAGCTCAACAAATTCCTTAAATCCAAAAATGGACAGGAATTAGAAGATTTGGAGATTGAAGATAGAATAGAAACAATATTGAAAGTCAGGAAGGTGTTGATTAAGAGAAATCTAATGAGACATCTTGAAGAAAAATGTCAGATTATGGACACTGGTGTATAAAAATTCTTCACCAAGATGGAATGCCTCTATAAGAAAAGAATTCCAAACTTATTAGTTATCAATGATAACCTCAGCACGTGGTCTGATTAGATGAGAAAATAATGACTGAGGCAAGAGACAGTTCGAAGGTTACAGCCAGAAGATTCAGTATGACAGGTAAATCTTTCTTGGAAGCATTGGCATATGACCTGGACATTCAGTATGCAATTAAAAGCCTATTCATCACCAAGCCGACATTTGCTAAATATACTGAAGTTGACGAAGTGTACAAAAAGTTACTGAAGATGACTATCTTGAGCGAACAATGCCGGTATAAGCTATGTGAATTACTGGAGTAAAAAGTAGATTTGGCTGCACAACTCAGCATCAACAACATATGCAGAATTCGAGGGCCAAATAACCAACTGTTCCACCAAGTTAGTGCCACCACTTCAGACAATTCGAATTTCCCTGATATATTTGTAATAAGTTAGATTGATTCAATTTGATTATTTTTGGATGCATCCTAGTCATTTTGACATGATATTTTTGTAAATTAATTATAAATACTTCATCTTCAAAAGTATCAAGGGTTGGTTTTTGAACAAAATAAAACTATTGTATATTTTTGATCAATAAGTGCATTTACCAGTTATACAGAAAGCTCTTTCACAGGATTCTTATGTCAATTTGTTGGTGAAGTGCCTCTATCGTCTTATGTGTTTATATTTATTTGTTTATAGCACATATTTGTTTCCTAATCTGAATTATTCAATAGATAGGTAAAGGGAAGAATTTTTTTAAATCTACACTCTGCACCCGACTACGAATAATTTCAATGTTTTCCTCTGATCTTTAAATATAGAATTTAGGTAAAAATTCTCTATATCTAAAGTGAAACTTAATATGTTCTTCCTCTCCCATTTCACAAGCTTTAAATAATCCATTAAGTTTGGCTACACTTCCCTATGAGATCTATCTATAGACACTGCAGTCGATCCGTACTTTATGTAACAGAATCCATAGCCCAATGGTAATATAATTATCAACCAACCATTCAAATAAAAATCAAATCTTAAACTTCATAACTAGCCTAATATTCAATCCAACAAAGTTAAATCTTACAGAGAGTGCCCTCTCTGAAGCTAGCATGGCGAGATCCTAGCTTCCAAAGTTGGTTTCTGGTTAACTTTGTGATTTTCTTCTGCAACCTCAGAAAATTACAGAGTGCTAAAATTTTGGCTACCATATTGGGGAATTAAAAATAATCCTTCTTTTCATTTTCATAAGATTATTTCCCTAGATTATACATATTTATTTCAAGAAGTCTAAAGATCAAAATGTTGGAAATAAAGGATTAGAGGTTGTTTTTCATTTTTAAAGATCTAGCTCCAAACAGAATTCATACCCAAGCCAACCCTGATCCAGACCCACCTGAAATTTTAGACAATCCTGAAAGAATACTATGAAGAAGAAGTTTCGCTGAAAGTCAAGGAAGCAATAACCCCCTTTCAAGGGCCAATTCTCTTCCTGAAAACTTTGATTCCATTGAAGATATTCAGTTTGACTTACTTGTCGAACACAGTCTTTTAAGGACTAAGTCTAAAACTTTTGTTGATCAAACAATGGTTGATGAATCCATTCTTCAACCCTACAAACGAATAAGACCATTTGTTGAACCTGATTTGGATCAACAATTCCTTCAGAACTTCGACAAATTGTAGGATCTTGTGTCAGCACTTGATCAGGTTGTACATCAAGCTTACATTCAACAATCTGTTGAACTTTTTTCTCTTTCCATTGTAGCATCAATTTCATCTTCCTAATAAGTTCATCCAACATCAATGGCCCTACTTATTCTATAATTTCTACTACTCATCCAATAGTATCATGAGTAGTAACTCAATCAATTCCCACAAATCCTATATCTGCTCCTCCCTTAAGACCAAATATCATGGCTGCTCGTTATGCTCCCTTGGTTTTACTTGCCCAATTGCATGATATTCCCCAAGACTATCAGACTAGGATTCCCCAATTTGATGGCACTATTTCTATCAATGCACAACATCACATAGATAGAATGAATGCCCTTTTTTATCTTCATGAAGTAGATGATAATGATGTAAAACTAAGTTTGTTCGCCCAAAGCTTATGTGGAGAAATCAGAAAGTGGTTCAAAAACTTAGTAGCAGGTAGTATAACTGACTTTGTTGTTTTTCACCAATCTTTCCTAACTAGGTGGGAAATTAAAAAGAGTTCTCTGCATATCCTTAACGATTACAAAAACCTTAAGAGATGACCTAAAGAAGCTACAGACGAGTACTGTGACAAGTTTAATAAGGTTTATAATGCAATCCTCGTTGCCATTAAACCACCCCCCTTGGCCCTAATAAATTTCCCAGAAGGATTCGATGTTGATATGGCCTATCATCTGAGAGAAATACATCCCACAACCTTAGAGGAAATGCAAGAAAATTTGCTTAAAGTAGAGGCTAATTCATTAGCCAAAAAAGATAAATCGAAAGCTGAAAAAAGAGTATCAATAAAAGAGGAGCCTTCATCTTCTTCTTCCATTGATTATAAAATAGAAATTATACTGAGAATTATGGAGAAAATGATCGATAGGATCAGTATAGCTGATAGGGCTCCTCTAAGAGAAAATCAAACCGGGAAAATAAGGAATCCAAACTATAAAAGAAATCAACCCCAGATAAAACAAGGGACCCAAAAGGTATACCAACATGTAATACCTCCTTTCCAAGAAAATTATACATATGAGGAGGCTGAGGTAGCTGATGATACAGAGGACACTCAAATGAATCTAATCGGAGTAAATGATAATGAATATCTTTTTTTACTGAGGAAGAACAAGACCTTTTCCTGTTATCCCATAATGAAATAGAACCTGAAGAATCAGAGGATTACAAGAAAGGTTTTAAGAATTCCATTATGGAATTCCATAAGAAATAAAACCTTAGGAGTAGGAAAACACCTAATACTCTGACTAAAAAACTAGTTGAAACACCTACCAAGAAAAATGTTGAGATTCTTACTAGAAAGAATCTTGATGTTCTAATCCAAAAAAAACCTGATACCACATCCAAATCAATTCAAACTAATGATCCCTCTACCAGCCAACCAAGAGACATATCCAAAAAGTATTTGTCTTATAAACAAGAGGTTACCAATTTAAATAAAGCTTAGACATCATTTAATATTGAAAATGAATTGGAAAAACTCAAAATCCCCGTTTCTTTGATGAAATTAATGAATAACACTGCCTATAGATCCCAGGTAATGAAAGTGCTGAGCATAGGATAAAACACTGATACAGTCAATGTATCATATGATCAACATGAAATATTGTTTGGCCCAGAAGTTGATGGTAAGCTTCAAGAGGGAGATGTACCTTCGTTTTATGTTAGTCTAACCATTCATGATAAAATATTACACAACACTATGCTTGAGTTAGGGGCCTCCCACAATCTTATGTCTAAGGTAATCATGGAGAAATTGGGATTGGATATAACCAGAAGGTGTAAAGATATGTATTCATTTGATTCCAATCAAGTAAAATGCCTTGGACTTATAAAAGATTTATGTGTCAACTTAGTCCAAATACCAGCCAAAAGTGTACTTATGGACATAGTGGTTGCTGATATACCTCCCAAATATGGCATGATGCTTTCCCGTTCATTAGGAGCCAAACTCCAGGGAACCTTATAGATGGATATGTCCTATGCAACAATCCTGGTCTTTGGTCAGAATAGAAGACTCTATAAAGAGAGACTTATGAAATTCATGGTTACAACTCAAGAAAGACCAAACAATTTTCCCATACATTTTGTTCATTTAGATCTTGACTCATTTATTCTGTATAATGATGTACGTGCACAAGAACAAGTTCCTAATCAACACATTTTTCTTTGTCTCACTGAGGAATGGTAAACATTAATCAGTGAACAAGATAATTTAGATGAGGTTTTATGGAATTTGAGTTTTGATGGGTCAGTGAGTAAAGGAGTCGGTGCTAGTGTATGGGTTTCTAATTCATATACTCATCACTCGGAGGGTCATTCCTACAAATTGAATTTCCAGTGTTCTAATAATGTTACAGAGTACGAAGCCTTAATCTTAAGTTTAAATTTTTTAAAGAAACTGGGTGCTAAACGAATTTCCATCCATGGAGATTCCAAGTTCGTAATAAAACAAATCAAATAAGAATACTCTACAAAACATCCTAGGATGAGAGAATATAGGAATGTTCTGTTGGATTTTCTAGATTCTTTTACTGAATATAGGTTTTCTGTAGTTTCAAGAGATCAAAACATTATGTCTGATGGTCTTGCTACTTTGGAAAGTACTTGCAAATTACCATTTCGTCCTACTCGCCCATATATCGTCGAAGTGAAATATAGACCTACTATACCTAATAACATTACATACTGGAAGGTCTTTAAAAATGATGCCCAGATTGAGAATTTTTTGCAGTCCAAAGATGAATTCGAAGATGCTAATATAGATATAGAATTTGATGTAGAAGATATTGTACATAATAGTGTGAATAAGATAGAATTGCATGAAATAGATGAAGAAAAAGAAGAAACATATATTTTACAGTTGAAAGACAATATCTTACCTAGAGGGCTTGTTCCATTAGAAGATTTATTCAATTTCAATGATGTAGATAAGAAGCCCAAAATTGAACCCACTCAAGCTGGTGTTGAGGAACATAATATTGGGACCGAACTAGAACCCAAAATGATCAAACTATCCAAAGCCTTGCCCCCAGTTGAAAAGATGAAGTACATTAATTTGTTCAAAGAATTCATTGATGTTTTCGCCTGGAGTTATGAGGACGTAAAATCCTATGACATCAATATCATACAACACCAAATTCCCTTGAAAGAAGATCATAACCCTTTAAACAAAAATTAAGGAGGATTAATCCAATGCTTATGCCTTTGGTTGAAAAAGAGGTAAAAAGAATGCATGATGAAAAAATCACAGTACCCTTGAGATATTTCAAATGGGTATCCAGTTTAGTTCCCACTTGGAAAAAAACTGGTGAGATCAGGCTCTGCATTGATTTCTAGAATTTGAATAAAGCCTCTTTAAAAGAAAATTACCCTTTGCCCAAGATGGACCACATTCTACAAAAGGTGGTTGGATCCAACAGAATATCCCTGTTAGATGGCTTTTCTGGCTATAACCAAGTCTTAGTACACGCAGACGACCAAGAGAAGACAACATCTACTACACCTTGGGGCACTTTCATGTATGTGAAAATGCCTTTTGGTCCAATGAATGCTGGAGCTAATTTTCAGAGAGTCATGGATTTTACTTTTGCTAATGAGATGGGTAACTTCATAGTTATATATCTGGATGACATCACTATTTTTTCGAAAATAGATGAGGAAAACTTAAATCACTTGAGAAGAGTTTTTGAAAAGTGTCAGAAATTTGGCATTTCCCTCAACCCCAAGAAAACATTATTTGGTTTGCAAGAAGGAAAACTGTTGGGACACATAATTTTGAAAGAATGAATCAAGATAGATCTCAGAAGAATCGAAGCTATACTCAAAATTAATCCCCCTAGAAATATAAATTAAGTTCAACCTTTTATTGGACAGAAAATTTTTATGAGGAGATTCATTCCGAATTTCGCTTAGATTTTAAAGGATATAACCAACATGCTAAAGAAAGATACTGAGGTGAAATGGAACATGGAAGCTAGAAAATCATTTAATAATGTAAAACAGACTTTAACCCAGGCTCCTATATTAATTAGTCTAGATTTTACTAAATATTTCGTAATTTTTTCATTTACTTCCGAGCACACCATTGTTGTAGTTCTCCTACAAAAGAATAATGAAGGCCATGAACAACCTATTGCTTTCTTTAGCAAAAGCTTTGAGAGATGCAGCATTGAAATATGACATTATGGAAAAACAAGCTCTTGCCCTAATAAAAGCAATAAAAGATTTTAGAGTGTATATTCTTCATTCACACATCATTGCTTTTGTTCCAAATGCAGTAGTAAAAGATATACTTACCCAAAATGATCCTGATGGGAAAAGGGGTAATTGGATTATTGTTATATTAGAATATGATATTGACATCTAACCCACTAAACTCATCAAAGGTCAAGGGTTAGCAAAATTAATGGTAGAATCTAAATTAGATGCTTTAAATATAAATTTTCTAGCAATATTTAATGAACTAGATGAGTTGTTGACTCCGTAGGTGGCAGAAGGTTTTGCTACCTCTCCCTGGTATGCAGACATTATTTATGTTCTGCATAATTTACAAGCTCCTCCTTGTTTAACTAAAACAAAAGCTATATTTACTAAACTTAAAGTTGTTAAGTTTTGTATTTTGGATGAAAATTTGTATTGGAAAGATGCTGATGGTGTTTCACTAAATTGTTTGGTGAAAAATGAAGCAGATAAAATCATGCAAGAGTTCCATGGAGATTGCGGTGGAAAACTATATTGGAAGACTACTGCCAATAATATTCTGATGGCAGGTTTTTACTGGTCCACCCTATTTTCTGATATCCAAAAGAAATTTACTTCATGCCACAAATGCCAAATATTCAAAGGCAAAAAGAAACTTTTACCTTTGCCCTTAAGGTCTATATCTGCTGAAACTCCTTTCCAACAATGGGGCCTTGATTTTATAGGAGAAATACGCCCTGCCTCTTATGCCCAACATAAGTGGATTTTGATAGCCACTGCTTACTTTACAAAATGGATGGAATCCATACCTACCAGACAAGCTTCTCATGCAGTCATCATAAAATTTCTAGAGAACAATATCCTTGCAAGATTTGGATGCCATAGGAAAATTGTTACTGACAATGCTACAACTTTCAGGTAAAAAAGGATGGTATATTTTTGTAACAAATATAAGATAACATTGGGACATTCTACAGCCTATTACCCTCATGGAAATGGACTGCCAAAATATTCCAATAAAATCTTGGTTAATATTATTACAAAGTTGTTGTAGGACAACAACTAATCATGGCACAAAAAGTTGGTTAATGGATTGTGGGTAGACAAGCATACGAACCAAAATTCAATAGACATGTCTCCATACTAGCTAGTTTATGGGATTGATGTTGTTTTTCCAACTTCATTGGGAATTCTTGTTTTAAAGATGTTGCAAGAATTGGAGGTGGAACCAAATGATTTAAAGAGGAGAATAAACCAGACAATTCATTTGCATCAGACAAGAGAAGCAGTTCATAACAGAACTCAGTTGATCCAAAATAGCGTCAAGAATACATTTGATTGAAGGACTAAAGCTGATGACTTTCAAATTGGAAATCATGTTCTGAAATGGGATTCCAGAAGGGAAGAGAAAGGAAAGCATGGTAAGTTCGACAACTTATGGATGGGACCTTACATTATTGATGCCTACCGAGGTAACAATGCATTTTTTCTAAAGACCACAGATGGAATAGAATTACCTGGAGGACCTGTCAATGGCAGGATGCTAAAGAATTATGTTTTTCAGGACTAAACAATATTCTTATCAAACCCATTGTAGATACCATTTACCTTGTACTGTCATGAGTGGGTAGCTTATGTCTGAAAGTTGAAGCCCGTGGAGAAGGCCCTAAGCTTTTAGTCATTTTTCCACCATAGCTACTGCAAACAAAAAAATCAGATGGGGACAACACTAAAGATAAGGATTCAAGGCTACTAGTCTATGGTGTTCTTGACACTTCACCAGAAAGTTCCATCCCTAGCTGGAGCCGCTGTTAGGGTCCTATAATTTATAGGATCAAATGATCATTGAATAATTGCTTTTAGACTTTTAGATTGTAAATAATATTGGTTATTGCAAATGATTTCCAAAAAAAGATAGAAAAATTAAAATAAAAAATGAAAAGAAGGTATAAATACAAAAAATTGAAAAATAAAAAAGAAAAGAAATGATAAAAGAACCCCACAAAAAATGAATTAATGTGAAAGTGATGCTAGTTGAAGTGCTGCTACTATTCTATCTGTTTTGTAATGAATAAATTCATGAAATTGTGTGGAACTTGTCTAAATGCCTCAATACCGATCTACTTGAAACATATAGTTTAATCATGTTCAAGCAAGTTTCAATTTATGTTAACTAGATTAGAGTAAATAACTTAGCCAAACAGTGTAATCTTGGCTAAGATTAGAAATCTTGGCTAAGATTAGATGGGTAGAATAGATGAATAAGTTAATCCAACAATTTAATCTGGATTAATGCAGTTGATTAGATTAGTTTAGTGGTTTGAAATAAATATTCTTAGTCTTCTAAGAATGGAAAAATAGATAGGGTTTGCATGTTTAAATTCACCCTTATTTCTTTAAAAATTGCATTAGCATAGGAAAAAGTGAATTTTCAATGTAATTGGCTAAGTGGTTCATTTGTCCAATGCTAGGACTTTCATGTAAAATCATATGTTCGAAATATTCCGTGGGACCAACCACCGTTAAATTCCACATAGTTCATTTTCCCCAATCATCCTCCGACTTCGATCTGACGACCCCTAAGTGATTTCGAAC